>JAJJMA010320399.1:13611-23662 GCA_023529015.1 Papaver nudicaule
GAACTTTCCCCATTTTCTTGTTTTCTGGTAATGCGGGATTTCTCGTAGTACATACTGCCCCACTACAAAATTCCTTAGCTTTACTTTTTTGTTATATTCTGAGGCCAGCCTTCGATTGTAATTTTCCATTCTTTGTAATGCTACTTCTCTTCTTTCTTCTACGTCATCAAGCTTTTCGAGCATGAGGTCTGTGTTGAGCATTTTTTCCCAAGCTTCAGTTTTTGTCGTTGGTATAATGACTTCTGTTGGGATGACTGCCTCCGCCCCATAAGTTAATAAAAAGGGAGTCTCACCAGTTGATTCTTTTCTTGTGGTTCGGTAAGCCCATAGAGTGTTGTGCAATTGTTCACACCAGCTTTTCTTGTTGAGGTCTAGAGTTCTCTTTAAATTCAAGGCAATAGTTTTATTGGTTGCCTCAGCCTGACCATTACTCTGAGGGTAAATGGGAGTTGATTTGCTCTTTTGGATATTGAAAGCGTTGAAAAGTCTATCGATGTTCTTTCCAGTAAGCTGTTTTCCATTGTCTGAGACTATAATTGCAGGTATTCCAAACCTGCATATTATGTTCTCAAACAAAAATTTAAACACATCGATATCTCTAATCCTTGCGAGTGCCTTGGCCTCTACCCATTTTGTAAAGTAATCCGTGGCTACTATTATGTATCTTCTTTTCTTCGTTCCTTCCACCAATGGTCCTACGATATCCACTCCCCATTTCACAAAGGGCCAAGGGCTCATTCCTGTGTTGAGTGTAGTTGCTGGTGCTTTTATTTTCTTAGCAAAACGCTGACATTCCTCACATCGGCGAGACATATTGGCTGCGTCTCTATTCATGAAAGGCCAATAGTACCCCTGGGTTTTAGCTTTGTGCGCCAAAGATCTCATCCCACTATGATTTCCTGCGTCACCGTAATGAATTGCAAGTAATATTTCATGGCCTTCTTCTGGTGATAAACATCTTAGTAAGGGTCCTAGGAAAGATTGACGATACAAGATCCCATCTCTTAACCTATAATTTCTTACTCTCATGTCTGCCTTTTTTCTATCTGACGCATTTGCTAGAGTCGTACCATTCAAATTTTGTATTAGGGGTACTCTCCAATCATTTTCTTTCAACGGACATCTAATGCGGGCTCTTTTTGCTGGGTTTCCCCCATCTTCATTTGATAGTAGTGCGGCATTTTTCCCTTTCTCTACTGTCTGAGGCAATATCTCATCATCTTGAAAAGTCGTTCCATCCTCCAAACTTTCTTCTGGGCCAGGTCCAATATTCCATTGATGACTCATGCCTGATCTTGTGGCAAGGCATTGTTCCGTGGGGGCTTTTAATTTAATTGACGGTTCATAGATCCTTCCCAATTTAATTGACGTCTCTGTTTGACTGCGGGTCATGGAGGCGATAAAAGCCAGTGCGTCAGCATGTCGATTGTCTTTGCGGCATAGATGCCTGAGTGAGATATTAGGTATCTGACATACCAAGCTTTGCGCCAAAGTCATGTAAGACACTAGGTTGTCATCCAATGTTCTGTATTTTAATTCCAACTGTCTTATGACTAACTGTGAATCACTGGTGAGTCGCACATCTGATATTCCAAGTTCTAGGATGATTCTTAACGCATGAATAACTGCCTCATATTCGACTATATTATTTGTGACCGCACCAAATTCCAAGCGTAAGGAGTGCACCATTCTATCACCTGTAGGAGTGGTAATAACAATCCCTATCCCACTTCCTTCGTCATTTTTGGATCCGTCCACAAATACCTCCCATCTTCTTGAGTTTGAGGGCTCCAGGATGTTGTTAGGGTCTTTTCCTTTTCCAATCTCTTCTGTGAAGTCCTCGACTTCAGTTTCATCATTCAGTGGTAAGTCTACAAGGAAATCTGCTAGGACTTGAGACTTCATAGAGGTTCGAGACTCAAATATAATATCAAACTGGTCCAATTGTGCGTTCCATTTTGCCACCCTTCCTATTGCTGAAACATTTTTTAAAACTGCTCCGAGTGGGGCTTTTGTTGGGACCCTTATCCAGTGAGTCTGAAAATAAGTGCGCAACTTTTGAGAAGCGAAAACCAATGCCAATATCAATTGCTCTATCTTAGTATAATTTCTTTCTGCTTGGTTGAGGGTTTTGCTGATGTAGTATATGGGTTGCTCCACCTTAGTGACAGTCCTTACTAACACCGCACTTACTGCATTATCTGTTGCCGCAATGTAGAGTGCTAAGACCTCTCCAGGCTCAGGCTTTTGCAGAATTGGTATGGAAGATAAGTATTCTTTCACTTTCAGAAACGCGGCCTCACAACTTTCATTCCATACGCACTCACTCTCTTTTTTCAAAATGTTAAAAAATGGCTTTAGCTTATCCGAAGACCTTGCAATAAATCTTCCAAGGGCTGCTAGACTTCCATTCAGCTTTTGCACTTGCTTGAGGCTTTTAGGAGAAGGCATATTCACTATTGCTTCAATTTTGCTGGGATCCACTTCAATTCCTCTTTTCGTTACCAAGTATCCCAAGAATTTTCCCGATGTAACTCCAAAAGTGCATTTCTCTGGATTGACTTTCATCTTGCATGATCTCATTGCCTGAAAAATCTCTCTTAAGTTATCCAAGTGATCAGCTTCTTTTTTACTCTTGACTAACATATCATCCACGTAGACCTCCAAAGTGTGTCCTATCCATGGCCTGAATATCTTGTCCATCAGCTTTTGATAAGTTGCCCCTGCGTTTCTCAGTCCGAAAGGCATCCTTGTGTAGCAGTATAGCCCATGAGGGGTGAAAAAGGCTGTGTGGTCCTGATCATCTTTGTTCAAGGCAATCTGATTGTACCCAGAATAACCGTCCATGAAGGAAAGAAGCTCATGACCTGCAGTAGCATCCACCAGCTGATCAATACTTGGCAATGGGTAACTGTCTTTAGGGCAAGCTTTGTTGAGGTTGGTGAAGTCAATGCATATGCGTATTCCTCCATTCTTTTTTGGTACTAGGACCATGTTTGAAATCCAGGTAGGACAAATGACTTCTCTAATAAATCCTGCTTCCAAAAGTTTTTTGAGTTCTCTCTCAACTTCTTGATGGTATTCTGAGGACACCTTTCGCACTCTCTGTCTATAAGGAACTGATCCTTCCTTGATCCTCAGCTTGTGGGTTACCACTTCTGGGTCTATGCCTGGCATATCTGACATCTTCCATGCGAAAATGTCCGCATACTCCCTTAAGAGCTCATGCAATTGATACTCCCTTTCTTCTCCCATCAACGTACCTATTTTTATCATTCTGGGCAGGTCCTCATTACCTATATTCACCTCTTTTGTTGGCTCTAATGCAGAGAAGGTAGGTGGGGGACTACTAAAGAGGGGAGCTTTCTTTAATTGTTATTTGACAGTTTCACTGTCCGGCTTACTTACTTTGGTTATTTCTTCAGTACTGCGTACTTCACTTGTGAGATCATTGTGCACAGTGAGACCATTTGGTTTACTTACCGTAATGGCTTCTTCAGTGCTGAGTACTTCCTTCGAGGAATCATCATGGGCTGGGAATTTAACACTGTCAGTAATAACTGGACCGCACTCTAATCTTTGGCAATCAACGTCTTTAAGATATTGCAAGTATTTTTCTTCTTTTATATTTTCCTTTCGCTCCTTCTTTAGATTTTGGAGTGCTTGTACCTTTTCTACATTGTGCTGCGTCTCCTAAGCTTGACAGCTCCTTGCATCCATTTGGTCACCTTTAATTTGAAGCTCCCCATGAGGGCCTGGAAATCGTAAGTATTGATGGTAGGTGGAAGCTGTTCCCTTTAATCGATGCACCCAAAGTCTTCCCATGATGGCATTGTAAGGGGATGGAGCTTCAACCACACTGAATCTTGTGTTTACTCGAATTGGCCCCGCTCTTACCTCCAAAACTATCTCTCCTTTTGGCTTAGAGACCGCACCATTGAACCCATAAATGGTAAATCGTGAGGGAGTAAGCTGTTCATCAGTGAATTCCATCCTTCTAAAGGTATCATAGAATAGTACATTCAAGGAACTTCCTCCATCCATCAAAATCTTAGTAACGTTCCACCCAGAAATCGGTAGAGTGAGAACCAATGCATCATTATGGGTCTCAAGCTCTTGATTTACGTCCTCAGAAGAAAACGTGAGTGGGGCTGCCATCCATTCTTCCCAATCTTCCGTGATTACTCCATCAATTTTAAACATTTCATGGTCTTCCACCCTTTTTCTTAACCTTCGACCTATATCTCCCGTAAGGGATTGGTCATAGTGTTCCGAATGGGTTATCATGTAAATGACTTGATTGTCAGGTAACTTCATATTTTTGTCCTTTTGGGGAATAACCACTTCATTAGGATTCAATACGTACTCATTCAAACTTCCCGCATTCACCATCTTTTGAATTTGGTCTTTAAGGTTCTTGCATCTTTCTGTGGTATGTCCCCTAAAGTCATGATACTCACATCTCTCTGGATGATTTGCTGTCCTTTCATGCTGCCTGCCTCGAGTATGCGGCCATTCAAAGTCTTGGCGATTCTTGATATCTGCCATGATATGAGAGACCCCTGTGTTCAACTTGGTATACACAATATCCTCAAACGCTACTTTTTCCCACTTTCTTTTCTTGAAGTTACTTGGTTTGTTATCATTTCTTTTGTAATCCTCTTCTCTTGCTTTTTTATCTGGGAAAGGTGCTTTTATTGACTCATAAGTCCTCTTGGGTACTGAGGGCTCAGGCTCGATTAAGTCAGTGCGGCGTGCTGCTTTTGCAGTGGGCTGAGCTCTAGGATTATCTTTCTGAATTTCTTGGAGTCTGACATGCTTGTCAATCAGGACCATGAGATCTCCTTCAGTCTTGGGTTTTTGGCTGTGGATGTCTACAAAGAGGTTACTCATGCGGTCTAGAGCCCACTTAAAGCAATTGATGCTGATCTCGGGATTTACGCTTCCTATCTCCTGTCCAATTTTAATCCATCTATCTCTTAGCTCTTGATATGTTTCTCTAGGTCCGATGGCCAAGGCGAACATTCGATCCAAACCGGCTTTAGTTCTTTTATTGTACAAGTATTTGGTGATGAAGGCATTTGCTAATTCCTCAAAAGTATGTATTGAGTGCGACGGAAGATCATCATACCAAGCCAAGGCTGGGCCCTTTAGACTTGATGGAAAGAATCTGCACATTACTTTGTCATCCCACTCCCACTGAGCCATTGCCCTCCTATAATATCTTAAGTGGATAGTGGGATCATCTTGTCCTTCAAAACAAAGGAAAACCGGAGGCTTACATTTATCAGGAAGCTTGTAAAAACTGATCCTTGGTACTAAAGGGGTTGATCTGGAATCCTTCATTGCGTCCTCCAGATGTCCCCCTCCTTGCTTGGATTTTAGTATTTTGATCTCCTGACGCATCTGCATCATCTCCTCACGTTGTCTATCTCTTTCACTGGTGCGTACACAATGGGGCTCGGCATCATCATAATCTTCTCCGCCATCTTCATAAGGGTTATAATCTGCTTTCCCTTCCTTTGTGGGTAAGGCCTGAGCTCGTAAGACATATCTTGGCTGTACATATTGAAGTGGCTGAGGCTGACTTGGACCAACATAAGGAACTACTTGACTGTCCTCCGACTCTTGGACTTTCCCAACTGAGTTGTTCTCTGCTGCTCCTTCTTCTCTCTTCTGGAGCCTTTTTTCCAGCTTTTCTTCATTATCTTTGAGTATTTGGTTTTCTTTGGCCAGTTGGGAAAGGGCATCCGTGAATGTTGACTTAAATTTTCTCATTTCTTCCAATTGAAACTCGTGAAGGTCCCTTACCAACTGTCGGCTCTCCTCTGCCAAGCTTGGTAATGTGCGATCATTAGTTCTTAAGACACCATCTTTTCCTTCTAGTAGGATTGGCCTTATTGGATCTTCCTCTGCTTGTCTCTTGTTGGAAAATACTTCTTGTAACACTCCCGCTCTTTTGGGGGGTGTACTTGCTTCTCCCAAAAATAAGGTGGGTTGCTGAGGGCTCACCTTAGCGGGCTTAGTTAAAGGGATCCCATAAGGTTGATTAGGAACCATGAAGGTTGTGTCCCTGACCTCCAATCGTGAGGCTTTTAGTGCGGCCTCCAGGTCTGCGGCTTCTTCATCTTCCATGAAAGTCCTGAGGACTGCGCTTTTATTCACTGCAGCACTGTTTTCTACCGAAACTTTGGAAAGGTTCAGCTTAGCTTTCTCTGCTCTGGCTTTTTCTACTGCGGCCTTCTGTGCTGCGGCTTTATCTGCTGCGGCCTTTTGTGCTGCGGCTTTATCTGCTGCGGCCTGTTGTGCGGTTGCCCAGCATGATGCCTGATGATCAAAAAGTAATTTTTTCTGTGCCGCGGCCTTATCTAGTGCGGCCTTATTTACTGCGGCCTTCTCAGCAGCAACTCCGTTTTCTGCGGCTTTTTCAGCTACGGCCTTGTTGGCTGCTGCACTTGTTACCCCTGCTGCCAAATTACGAGCTAATGTTGTTGGAGTGACACTGCTATGTTCCGTTGCATCTGCATCCCTTAAATCAACTTGTTCTCTCGTCATACTCCTGGTTCTGGCTTTCGAGCTCGGATTATCCTTTGAGTTCACCATTTGACAACCTTAGCCGCGAGTACACTATTATTTCCCCAATACCTTAAGCCACTTTATTCTCTATACTGTGGACTTTTAAAGCCTTACTACCTAAAATAACACAGGAAGGATAAATCCTTTACCTATAGACCTAAGTCCCTGTTTCTAGCGCCAAACTGTTTGTGCATAAAACTATCCTGGTCTTACGTCACTAACTTATGTGATAAATGTAATATCGGGTTTTAGGATCTTCTTAGTATTGAAGTATAACATCCGTGATGCTCTTATACAAATGAGAACTCTAAACTACTTCATCAAAGTAATCATTGATCATTCATATAAAGGTGGTAATCATAATACAATGTACAAGTTTTAGTCTTTAATGACTTTGAGTAAGGTTACAAGATGGTATTGATAAAGATAATTCACACTCAGCTCACTATTAAGTTCCTATCGCTCCTTCTTGTACCCAAAAGTCCGTCCTCAACCCATCATACTGAGCCGAGTATTTATAGGGGTCATGAGGCGGTTCCCAGATATTCACGTTCACACCTGATGGGGTCCTCCTTCCTTCTTTCAGTGGTGCGGCTTTCTTCTCTTAGCCTGCGATCTTCCACGTACTTACTACTGTAGTCTCTTTCCGTGTGCGACCTTCTCTTGTTTCCATCACTACGAACTTGACACACGTCCCATGACTCACGATTTGCTCTGACCGCGCATTAATGAGAGTGGTTGGATGTTTTCCATACCTCACAGCTGTCCCTCGAGATACTTGTCCCATCAAGACTGTCGTGGTTCTTTCTTAGCCCTTCATCTGTTTATCTTTGGTGATGAGTCATAGTGTCTTTTGGTAATTACTCGGTGCTTTATTCCCACCTGTTTTATCCTACTTCTGTTTCTCAAATGCTTACACGTGGGTGGTGAGTACTTTGCACCAACAGTTTGCCCCTGTCGGTTAGTATTCGGGTTTGGGTTGCCCCAAGGGTAGAATGGTACCGATAACCCTTCTTTTTCCTTTTTAATCCCACGTTGCATTTTGATTCCTTGGAATTCGCGCCGGTTACAAAACTGTTTGATTTCATTCCTTATATAAAACCGAAAGTTTCCAACCCTCTTTACTTTTCATTCTCTGAGCATTACTCAGCCTTTAGTACTAGGTAAATCTTCGTTTTTGTTTTCTTCTTCTTCAAAGCCCCTTTGCTCCTGAAAGTGACAGTAGCTATTGTGTCTGTTGCTGTCTTCCATTCGTAACCATATAACTGTGAGTCTTCTTTTTCTTCTCACATTATATTCTTGCTTCTGTGCTTTCCTAAATTGATGCTTGATATATGATCTTTGCTTATGATTGGACTTTGATAAGTCGAAAAGTTCAATTAATTTTTATGGTTTTTCTTACTGTTTTGGCTGAAATTAGGGTTTCTGTTTATTGCATGTGTATAATCTCATCTAAGATATCATCCTTCTGCTTGTATTGTTTGCTTTGATTCGAGTATGTCTCTCCAAACTTGCTGAGGCTGGTTTATTTCTCGCACCCCTTGCCCCTGCCATCGTTCTTTGTATGTTTGTGTGAAGTTTTATTTGTGCTCTTGGATTTTGAATCATGGCAGAGAACACATTTATACAAAAGTATATATACTTTGCCCCTGTTCTCTGTTATGATGAGAATCCCCGGGAATCACTAACTTGAATCCTCTCATATGAACATTGTCTTTAAAGATTGGTTCTTAGGGTCTATTTGTTTGGGTATTATGCCTGATTGGCTTGATGTACTGCACGATTATACTGTTTTTTGTTCTTTGTTTCAATCGTATATGACTGCTGAGTCTATTTGAATTTCGAAAATTCTCAAGCCTTCCGCCTTTTATTTAATGGGTGAATACTGCCCCATTATTTTGGATGAGATAATTTTATTGAGTATTAGTATTGATTAAAGTATCTTTACTATGGTTCTACAATGTACTCAGAAAATTACTGCTCCACCCTTTGTGTGAGAACGTTTTACTGAGTACCTTTATTTTGACTTGAATCTTTAATGCTTTTTGGAAGTCTCATCATTTCTGTGGGATTATATTATCGTATCGCAATATTGATGCCTTACTCTTTTTGTGAGAACACCATATGACATCGTACTCAGACATTTTGGTGAGTACTCACATAGATTTAGAGTGTTCGTGCCCCACTCTTTTAGCGAGATCATCACTCCATATATTGATCTCTCTCTCTTCGTGAGTACATCATATTGACTCGTGCATCAATGCCCCACTTTTATTGATTCGGTTTTCTATTGTTTCAGCAATGTCTTCTTTGAATAAAGAAGGTATAAAGGAGCCAAGAAAACTCAGGTCTGCTATAGTTGAACCATCCGAATCTGCCAAGGATGGTGCTGAGGGCAGTCCTATCAAAGATAACCCTAGAGTCGTAAAAACCGTAGCCACTTCTAGTTCGGGGAAAGAGCTGGCCACCCTTCGTAGTAAAAGGAAACCTCAGAAAACAGCCCCTCCTGGTTCTCCTACTCCTCAACACTCTCCCAAAGCGCAGTCACCTACATCCCATACTCCACTTCCTGAGCCACCTCCTCAAGGGTCTGAGAATGAGAATAAAAAGAAAAAGTCTAGATTGGATTTTCCTTGTAACAGTTATAAGGACATTGATCTTGAAGACTTTAAAAGGCGTCACCATCTCGAAGGTTTTGAAGTTCGTTTCTTCGATCCTAAACAAGGGGATCGTCTTACATATGATATGATAAAGAATTATCCTTATGATTCTCAGCATCTCTTGACAACGGTTGGGGCTTTTGAGGCTGGCATGCGTCTTCCTCTCTATGAAAATGGAGATACCTTTTTCTATGACGTTCTGGCTAATAGGAACAGGCCTAAGAAAGGCAAAGCTTCTTATTCTCGTCCTGTATTTATTTATAATGGAAACTGGTGGAGGATTCTTGGTGAGTGCCGACTTCGATCTAAAGGTCTCAGCAGGATGAAGTCTTACAAGCCTGACATTACTCAGAAAAAACTATACACATATGAAAATTTTAACAAAACCTATGGTGATTTCATGGCTCCTTCCAACAGAGTTAAATGGAGCATTGGGCCCAAGCGTCTTCATCGTAAGAGGGGTGAAGTACGTCTCTTAGAGGAGCTTGAGTCACTTGTTGTTCCTGGTACTGAGAACAATGATGAACCCACTCCTTTGCCTGCTTCTGATATTTTGCGTAAGACTCATGACTTCAAATGGGACTCCACTCCTATAGAGATAATTGGTCCATGGGCCTGGGGCTGGCAATGGAACGATAAGTCTCGAACTGGGCCTCCCAGAGAATGTCATCCTCCTCGTTATGGAGATTACTGTCCTTGGGCCTTTAACTTCACTGGTTTTAGCTTTGATTATGCTCAGGTGAGGGATATAGCTGAGTTCTTTTTCTTCTTCTTTAAAATTATTGTCTGATACACGAGTTTTTTTTTTTTTTTTT
>JAJJMA010320408.1:0-10601 GCA_023529015.1 Papaver nudicaule
AATTGGAAATCTTTTATCATTTATCTGCCAAGTGATTTATTAGCTCAAAATCACTTCAAGATAGATATCCAACATACCAGAGATAATCTTTATCTTATTGAATCATTGCGATTCATTAGATGGACCACATAAGATATTCTGATAAGCACAAGTCCAACTAAGAGATAAAGGAGTTAGCTGTTTAACCCATGTGAAATTCCCGCAGAATATTCACGTGGACGGTTCGTGAACCGTCCATCGAAATTCAGGCCAAATACATTGAATCTGGTGTTCACGTACATGTACGTGTACAGATCAACGTTTTGAGGCACACAAGAAATTTTCGGTGCCATTGTTCACGATCCGGTTCGTGAACCGCCGTCGCTCAGATTAGGGTTTAACTGGATCGCTGGAAGGGATATGCCAGTACTTAGACGTGTTATTACACCTTCAGCTATAATCCACTAGACTCTTGCTCAAGAGTACTCCTTTAGATTCATCCATTTTCCTACATGTGAAATTTGCAAGCAAACCATTGCATTGGAAAGGGTATCGAATCTATCTCATGCATCTTGTAACCTTAGTATAGTGGGAACATATACTAACATATAACTCATGATTATGTAGACAAGAATACAAAATCTCAATCGTTATATCTCTACTAAAGTAACCGACTATTTCGAAAGATAGAAAAAGTAGAATATAAGAATTTCCATAAAAGTCATAACTCCTACTAACCTTTTGTCGATGAAGAATATCAGATGTCTTCTTTAAATTCACTGTCTTCGTCTTCAAGTTCTCTACTACTTTGTCTATATCCCAATTCTGAAATCTAATAAACTCTAGTAGGCTAAATCAAGAATTGTGTTTTGACACCCAAAATTGACAACCAGCTTGACATACTAACGCTAGTGGGTTTGACCAAACAATGCCTTGACACAGGGGTACCGGAATATAACCAACTTTTCATTTGGGCTCGTGAGTCTTATGGTAAGATATGGATGATCTCAAAAATCAATATCCAAATCTGTTAAGCGGAGTAGGATCACAAGTGATCAGTCCAACTCAAGACAAGTCTTGGTAAATCCCCTGGATGGATTATGGACTTACTCGACGGTTACGAAGAACGCACTTCTTGTGTTTGCTTTAATTATATAATCAGAGATATAATGCGGAAAGTAAAAGCACACAAGACACCAGAGATTTTTTAACGAGGAAACTATGACCTGTAGAAAAACCTCGGGACCTCGTCCAGATTGAACACCGCACAGTACTAATTGTCTACAAACGCTAGCCTACTATAAGACTTCGGTCTGGGATGTAGCAGAGACCAACTCCAACCCTCCAAGTGAATTGGCTACTGTCGCACTCCTAACTTCTCTTGGATTCGCAAGACCCTACACACTTGATTTCCCTAGCTGACGTCCTTTACATGCCTAAGAGTTGCTTTAACCGATGTTAAAGGCGTATGTTAACAATACCGTCTTGGCAACCTTAATTACTGACTGTATGTTTCGAACTGTCCTCTTCAGTTTAACATAGGTAAGTTGACTTCCTTTGGATTGCTCCAGGTCATACGAAAATCTACTTTGCAAGCGGGGTCTGACAAGTAAACCGAGTAAACTATGCCCAACTTGTCTCCACCTCAGCGGTGAAAAGAATCACTTAAGAAACTTTCACAACTGGAGCTAACTAGGTCTTACAATACCGTGTGCAGCCGTACGTTGCTTCCTTCAACCTTGTATGTAACGTATCAGTTCTTGAATGTTCTTATTACAGAAGAGAAGGACCATAAAATAGACAAGAACGTGATCAGGTTACCAAGGTTACATGTTAATCTGATAACAACCACAAAGGTACGTTATCGCCTACCTGTGCTTCCAAACTCTCAAGAGAAGTATTTATAGTCATTAGGTAAATCCCACAGGGGAACTGCTACCTAATAGAGGATGACTACCAAAACAAGCGTACACCGAAGTGCAAAGAGTTTACGATTAATTCCACAGAGAAACTTCACGTATGATTGATGCTTGTGGTTTTCGTTCTTTAACCCTCTATTTATAGCTCTCAATAAGATAGGTTGCTTTGAGATAATGCAACAGATTTCTTAACCTACAAGTTAGCAAGTGTAAAACGTGCCCGTTACTTAGCTTGCATACAAAGAACCGTAGGTTAATATCAATTGGAATTCTTTTAACATTTATCTGCGAGGTGGTTTGTTAGCTCTTAACCACATCAAGATAGAAATCCAATGACCATGAGAACACCTTTATCTTATTGACTCGTTGAGATTCGTTAGATGGACCACATAAGATATTTTCGTGATAAACCAAGTCCAACTAAGAGGAAGTCTCCTAACTCTTTCGACTCTCTAAATAGGATAAACTACTATTTGTTACAATGTGCCAATTCTTCTTGTAATGTTAGTGTTAATAGTTTCTCCACACTCTCTCGTGCTTATGCTCTTTCCAAATGGCATCCCTATCACTAGGTGTACTATATTTAACAGTGATGCTTCATTTGATCATTGTACTAATCAGTTGGGTACTGGTTTGGTGATACGTTGTCATGTAGGAACATATGAAGGAATCAAAGTGTACATTCACAGATGGAGTACTAAGACCGATAGAAGGTGAATGTATGGCTGTCAAGGAAGCATTAATTTGGACTAGAAGGAAATACAAATAGAAGCAGATGCATAAAGCAATTACCGGTGGAATTCCCACCTCACATTAGGATAGTATAAACATATATCATCAAGAAAATAAAACAGCTAGCTTTTTTTTTGATAGATCAAAAAGCTAGCTTTAAGTTTTAGATTTTGCCAATTTTCTTTTGTTAGTAGAAAAAGCAAAATTCGACTTGATAATTAATTTAGATTTATTTCCAGAATTCGTAACAAACTTCGTGACAAGAGACGGGCTCTCGGCTCTTTCTTAATTCAATGTTCCTTTCAATCAAAAGAAAAAAAGAAAAAAAAGTTATTATGGGAGATTTGTGAAGTAATTTTAGTTTACTTATCTATTTTTACGATTATCAATTGGAGGTAAAGTTTTCTTTTTGCCGTAAGTTCTTTATCTAAATAACATAAAAATTGATTCTTCTGTTACAAAACTCAAAATTGAAATAGATTTTATAAATTGTTCCCGTGTCTAACAAAAAAAATATTTTGCAAAATTGAAAATACCGGCACTTTCTGTTTGACAAGTCCTCCGATGGCTAGAGAAGAGGATAAATGTTGCTCAACAATAAGCATGGACGGACCCGTAAATATATTGATTAGCTGAGCTAATTAGGTTTAAAATTTCCTTATCAAAAATAGGTAAAGAAAAAAGGTTTCTGGTTTACCTGATAGATAATAACACTAGTACGGCTTAATTAGGTCTTTCAGAGGGGACCAATGACAATCTCTATTGATGTGGCCACCTTCTTCCCAAGTTGATGAAAATGACTTCCGCTAGATAGACTAGATTGATAGACGCATCCATGTACATGCTGTAGATCTTTTATGGGAAATTTGTCTGATTGCAATAACCAGTCTATGATCTTGATTGGCAATAGAACATAGCCTTTTTAAGTTTAGAGCCTTAAGAACAACAACTTAGAGTATTGAAAGAACATAGACAGTGATATATTTAGAGATTATTAGGTGTGACTAGATTAGCATTTCTCATTTCATTAATTGACTCAATAATAATAATTAACCGCCCCAATTTGATTTAATATCGGCTATATGTTCAGCACTCAGCAGAGCCAAAAATAGAACGGGATAAATCCCAAAATTTAAGGCGGTCAGTGTATCTTTGCTCTTCGGAAATAGCTGGTTCCATATGAATCCTATATGAACCGGTGGCTGAGTGCCATTGTCTTGCCATTGTCTCGGGGGGACAATTTGGATTTCACAAAATTGGTCCAAAGGACCAATTTTGTCTATATCTTTATCTATAAGACATCCAAAGTTAGATATTATTTTAAAAGACATCAAATAAAAAGATACTTTTTCCATAGACATATTCTAAAAAGATGATTTACATTATTATTTTAAAAGACATGTACAGTCAGCTTTATATATGGATTTACCTAGAATGCCCTTAAACCAATACCTCACCACCACCAACATCTACCATTACAAATAATAGCAAACGACCATCACCACCTCATTTCCAACAAGCACCACCACCACCGCCGCCACCTCCGTTACCAACTACAACTTCCGACCACCACCATCATTCCATTTCCAACCAATAACTCACCACCACCACTATCCACCTCATTTTCAACTAGCACCACCACCACCGCCGTCATCCACAGTTACCAACTATAACTTCCGACCACCACCACCACTCTATTTCCACTACCACCACCATTTCCAACTACCACCGCCGCCACCTCCGTTACCAACTATAACTTCCGACCATCATCATCATTCCATTTCCAACCAATAACTCACCACTACCACTATCTACCATTACAAACGACCATCACCACCTCATTTTCAACTAGCACCACCACCACCGCCGTCATCCACCGTTATCAACTATAACTTCCGACCACCACCACCACTATATTTTCGACCACCACTACCACCACCATTTCCAACCAGCACCACCACCACTCACCGTTACCAACTATAACTTCCGACCACCACCAGCACCATCCACCACCAACTACACTGATAATACTCAGGTACCAGTGGTTACATCATTGATAAAGAAGAAGAAGAAGAAGAAGAAGAAGAAGAAGAAGAAGAAGAAGAAGCAAAAAAACATCATAAAACACTGATACAACCCAGGTACAAGTGGTGTCAACACTGATAGTACCCAGGTATCAGTGGTTACATCATTGGTTACATCATTGACAAAGCAAGAAGAATCCATCAAAAACAACAACACTGATATAACTCAGGTACAGGTGTTGTAAACACTGATAATACCCAGGTACAAGTGGTGTCGATGCTAGAAATATGGTTAAAATCAATTTCCAACCAAAAATTAATCTAGGGCAAACAATTTCAGGTACAATTGCGGTCAACACTGATAATACCCAGGTACAAGTGGTGCCAATGTTAAAATTAGGGGTAAAATCAATTTCAAACCCAAAATTAAAATCTAGGGCAAACAATTAACAAATCAAGCAATTGATCGAATACTCCTACCTTTTTATTGAACATATATCGCTGGTGTTGGTAATGGTGATTAACAATTTCAATCGGGAGGAAGTGATGACGGTGGTGGTGGTGGAGGAAGAGATATCACGATGTTGGAGATGGCGGAGGAAGAGATGACAGTGTTGGAGATGGCGGAGGAAGAGATATCTCGCTGATTTTTGTGGTGGTGGTGTTGATGCTGCTTCGATGGTGTCGTTGGTGTCGTTGTTGATGGTGTCGTTATTTGTTGGTGGTTTAGTTGTCGGCGGTGGTGGTGCATAATCGATGACGGTGTTTTAATGGTGGTGGTGGTGGATTAATCAATGATGGTGCTGGTTTTTGTGGTGGTGATATTGATGTTAATGGAGGTGGTAGTGTTTTGGTGGAGATGGGGAAGAAGCTATTAGTCGAAGGAGAAAGAGGAAGAAGAAGAAACTGTGTATAGAAACAAATGGGGGCACAAATGTCTTAAAAGAATGACGTGTCGTCTTGTCTTTTTAATAAATTTTGAAGTTTTGCTGTCCGGTAGGACCTGGCCGCTTGCGGCCAGGTCCATATGATCAATTTCCTCATTTGGATTTTGGGCAATAAATAGGAGGGACAGTTTTCCGTCTTCATCTTTTGGTACGTGGTGTACTCTCTGCCAACCCTGGTTGAACAATTTTATACTCTCTTCGTTCCAATTTATTTGAGGGAGTTGGTTTTGATATACTCGCTTTACATTTGCTAAAATTGATATTTTTTCACAAATCTTTTAATAACACCCAAGCATTTTATCTTCTACGTTACATTTCAAAACTCAAATAGAATGATCTTGTTAAAAAATTTATGAAAAAATACCAATTTTAACAAGTGTAAGACGAGTGTATCAAAACCAACTCCCTCAAATAAATTGGAACGGAGGGAGTAGCAAACAAGTAGAACCGTTCGGTAAGACTTTGATCTGGACAACTACATTTTGGTTAAAAAAACATGCCAAATTGCCAATTTGCTCCGACCATTTTGAATGCATGTGCAGTTCTTTTAGAGGAAATATTTTGTTTTTATAGCCCCTGTAATGTATGCATGAGACTCTGAATGTAAGCGCATATATGCGAATGATTTGACCCCATTGCTGGCTGATACAGCTAAGCCAGGCTAAGCTAGGCCAGGCTAGGCTAGGCTATACCTTGTCCCTCTTCTGACAATCACTTGGTACTCCATTTTTAAACGTGACAACCATGTACCGTTTGATCGGATGGTCGCTTCCACCCCAATTTTAATATTTTTTTGCTCTCTAGGATATCATATTTTTCCACTTCATAGTTACAATTATTTACGATTGTTTCCGTAAAGTATCCCAACTCACACACACAAAATAGTGAAACCCTTGTTGCTCTATGTGTTAGGAGAGCATCAAACAATCCTAGAGTATCGAGTGATGACACCTATTAGGGGATGAGATGAAGTTGGTGTATCTCCCCCCCTTTTAATGCAAGCAAGGGAATCTTAAAAACTCACCCTTCCTAACCATTGGATCTTCAAATTTTAGATAACAGCCGTCGGATGACAAGCAAAATTCCGTCACACCAAAAATTCAACCGACAGTAAAGGACTAAATTGTCCTCCTTATTTTTTTGTTTCTCACTGACTCTTCCGTAATATAAAACATTGTGAAGGGTAGAACAGTCAAATACACAAATAGATAGATCTTAAAACACAGAGAGACAGAAACTCTCGACCATTCTTCCTCCCTCTTCTGTGTATCTCCATTAAGATTTTCGGAAGATGAATTCGAATTAAAACCTCAACTCTATGAAAAATTAGTTGCGCTTTTCATGTTATTCGATTGGGTATGTAATTTCCATACTTAATTTGATTAAATCATTTTTTGTATTGTAATTTGGAATTCTAGGGTTTATTTTTGTGGGTTTCGCTTGATTTGGATTGTGGTGGTGTTTCAGGTGTGCTTCGGGTGGTGGAGTGTACCAGGTAGAGAAGACAATTAACTTTTGGGGGTAATTTGGAATTCTAGGGTTTACTTTTGGGTTGTAATTTGGAATTCTAGGGTTTATTGGGGGTTTCGCTTGATTTGGATTATGGTGGTGTTTCAGGTGTGCTTCTGTTGGTGGAAATCAGGTTGTGGAGTTGTTCTAATCAGTGGGAATTAATTATTGTTCAAAGATGGTGCCGTAATAGAATTCTGATTGCAAAATTGTAGCTTCCCTATATACAAGTTCTGAAGATATAATGGAGAATGGCGAGCTTCAGATCAACATACCGGAATACGAGCTGCATAAGAGGGACCAAGAGGACACAATAGTACATAAAAGAGGTACAATTTTAAGAAGTTTATTCTTACTGCAGTTGCAAGATTTTATTTAGTTTTAATGGATTATGGATTCTAAAGCAATTTCAATCCTGAACAGAATTACAGAAATGGTCCAGTTCCCACCGTAAAGATTTTCAGTGTCCATGATCTGTAAATTGTTCTCATGTATCATGTGTGAGACATGATAAATTAACTTCATGACCTTGCTAGCTAGCAAAGTTCGGGGTTTCAATGAATTTTTATTTTAAACTATTCTGAATCATGTATGTCTTTTTTCGGTCCTTTTCTGTTTTGATGCGTCGAAATGATGTACATGACTATGCAAATGTTTGCATATGTATATTAGTACTATATGCATTAGTTCTGAATAGCATTCAGAAAAAAGAGTGAACTGAATGAACTGAAAAATATTTTAAATTGGAAAATATCATATTGCATTTTGCACGGACTTATGCTCATAGTTACGTAAAGATTGGTTTTATAACACTATTACATAGAGTATATTGAAATAAGTCCAGTTGAATTGTAGCATTTCAAAATTAATAGCTTTGGGTAAGCACCTTAAATACTTCACACACTTTTATTGTTCCGACATTCGCCTGCCTTTATGAACTGCTTTACTTTGTCAGGGTGGAGACTCCAGGAATGTTTGACTTAACGTTATGTATATATAACACTTGCTGCTGTTGATGATTACCTACTCGAAGCTACTGTCGTCCATGTGTTGCCACTGCTGGGTGTCTACCTGAAGCTACTACTGTCCTGATACGAAGCCACTGCTGCTACCACACCTGATGCCATGTAACTGCTACTTGATGTGTACCTGAAGCATTGCTGATGCTGCTGTTGAGTACCTGATGCAATGCTGCTGTTATGTACCTGCTGCCGTGTGATTAAAGTATTGCTGACGCTGCGTACCTAATGCTGTTGCCAAAGCCGCGGAAATTGAAAATGTTCAGATTTCTGAACAAAGAACTTGGACTTCATTGTTTTCCTTCGGAAGGTCTCGAGATTTTGGCTTTCGCATGTTAACCTGTTTGGGGCTCATGAACCAGGAAACAAGAGTTTGCTTGCACTCCCGTCAAGGCCGAATATCCCATCTTGACAAGGTAATGTTGCTTCATTTTGAAATCTGAATTTCTGTTTTCGAATTTCGTGTTTTTCTCGGAATTGAAGATAATTCTGTTTAGTTTCTATAACACGTTATAGACTCACTTATATTTTCCCTATATTTCTGTGTAAGAAGCTGGAGTATTAATTTTTTCGTTTACACAAAGTCTGTTAATATTGAATGTTGACAATCAATAAATGGTTTCCTGGAGTTTCTGAAATTTGGTAATGTTTTGATTTGGATGTCACAAAAGCTTAGATTGAAAATCTGAAAGAGAATTTCATGTACTTTGTACTTTGGAAAGAACGAAGCTGTAGAGTTCATGGAGGTAAACCAACATCAAGGGAGGCTTTGATGGTTGCAGTCAAGCTAAACATACATCTATGGTGTTCTCAAGAGAAAACTTTCGAAGGGTATACTGTGAACCAAGTGCTATTCAACTGGAAGACAATAGCCAATTTGTAAGCTATCATATGCTGTAATTTGAGGGTGCTTTGCAAGAGCTTTCAAGATCTGGGTGTATATTCTCTGTACAGCTCTTCTATTCCTGTACATATTCCTTTTTTTTTTCAATATATCATTCTTTTTCAAAAAAAAAGAATTCATGCACTTTGTAATTGACGGAGTATCTGTGGTTCATAAGTTGGTTAGCTTCTACGGCAAAATTTTGTTCATTTTTGGTTTTATTGATTTGCAGATGGATTCGTGGCAAGGTAAAATTTTTGGTTTTCAAAATTTTGTTATATAGCATGTCATTTTTTCAAAAATGCAAAAAATGCGAATGAAAAAGGCTTTTGTTTGCCGACGTGCAACGCACGTGCACTCGACTTGTGATGTTAAGTACACCAAGTAGCTTCGACTAAATTATAACCTGTCTCTATAGTTGAAAAATGTTTAGTAATGTTTGATTTATCGTAACAAAGAAGTTAGTCGAAGAGGCTGTCAATTTTGTGTTTTTTCTTTGTTTAAAGAGGTCGGAACTTGGCGATCTTTCTCATCTTAAATCCGCTGCTTCGTTAGTTCACCTTACATCTCTATTGGGCTCAAGGGTTATGAATCTCTCTTGGGCTCAAGGATTTTGAGTCACTATCCGGGTCCACAATGATGACAACATTGGCTCACACGATAAGGAAACCATGTGTTCATTAATCGGTTGAGGGTCACATTTCAGGTCCCAAGGTAGATTTTAGGGGCAGCCTAGATGCATATATCTCCCCCCTTTTAATGCAAGCAAGGGAATCTTAAAAACTCACCCTTCCTAACCATTGGATCTTCAAATTTTAGATAACAGCCGTCGGATGACAAGCAAAATTCTGTCACACCCAAAATTCAACCGACAGTAAAGGTCTAAATTGCCCTCCTTATTTTTTTGTTTCTCACTGCCTCTTACGTAATATAAAACATTGTGAAGGGTAGAACAGTCAAATACACAAATAGATAGATCTTAAAACACAGAGAGACAGAAACTCTCGACCATTCTTCTTCACCAAATGAGAAAAATAAGTTTCAAGAAAAATTCTTCTATCTCCTGCAACTCTTTTCTCCCTTCCACAGCAGCACCACCACCGCCACCCTCCTACCCGACCTCTTTTGAATGCACCGCCACCACTGCTAATTTATTCCTCTAAGTTTTTTACTCTCACGGTAATGTTCATACACTTTATTCTCTACAATCGCTTTTTACTGATTGGAATTATAATTAGGGTTTCTAATTAGAGATTGGTATTTTTTGTGATTTGATTGGATTGAATTGCATAGAATTGTTTCACGAATTATAATTAGGGTTTCTAATCAGAGATTGGTATTTTTTTTTTTTGTGATTTGATTGGTTTCAATTGCATAGAATTGTTTCAGGCATTGTCGAAAATCACCACCACCACTACCAAAATTTTCCCCTGAAATTCTCATACACTCTCACAACAATGAAAGCCAGTTGGGTTTTTCATTATCAGAGAGGATACAGTTTGTAAACAGGTACCAAATTTTCCCTTTGAACAATGAAAAACAGGAATTGATAGGTTTTCATTCCTAGAACAGTTGGATAAAGTTTGTGA
>JAJJMA010320418.1:0-42123 GCA_023529015.1 Papaver nudicaule
GTAACATAGTTACTTACTCGTTCATGTACTTGGATAATTATGTATTCTAGTTCGTTTCATACTGACCTACATGTACACTTCTCTTCTTTGCTGGTATGACAGGCACACAAGTGGGAGAAAGTGGCCTTTTCCGTTGTCAAATCAGCTCCTCAGTTGTATAGAATATAAGGTATATTACCGATATTGAAATTTCTGAGTTCGATCCTTTTAGTGCTCATCTTACTAACTTATGTCTACTCTTTTGTTATTTTCAGGTTGTGATCAAGTTCATATACTTTGACCAGTGATGATGCTTCTTGCATTAGTGAGTAAACTCTCAATATGCCTGTTTTCAGTATTTGTTATCATTTCTATGGTACATTAACTAAGGTTGATACTTACTATCTTTATGTTTATTTTTTGAAGATTCAACGCGCAGACTTGAAGCTAGAGAATACCAGTGAGGAGGTAATCTAGGGTTGATTCTGCTGGTATGGCAGGTGCAGAAGTGGGAGAAAATTGTCCTTGCAAAGGTTGTCCAAGAGTTGGAATGAATTCCTCCCAACCACTAGCAATGTTTTTGGAATGAATTCCTTCCAACTCGTTGGTTAACCTTTAAAGACATTGTTGTTATTATTTTTCATTCTTGTTATTCCACGGTGCTGCTGCAGGTCTCCTTTTTTAATCTCAGGTTTGTTCATTACCTGATATTATCTCTTGAATGCTTTAGTTGTGATATCCTGTTTGATTTCATTTATCAATGATATTTGCTGATAACTTGTCTTAATTTGCTGTAGAAGTGGAAGAACGTCCGGCGCAAATCTTTAGGGTGATTTCCCCTAGTAGTTATTTTCAGGTATGAACTCTAATTAAGCTATGATTGTGTATGATTGCTAGTGTGCCTCAGTTACAGATGAGAATTAAGCTCATTATCAGTTTAGTTCTGTGGTCAAATATTTGAGCTACTGTAGCTTGTTCTCTCTTTCATATAAGATGAGAATTATGTCGTAAGCGTATGCCAGGGCTTCGGCTACCATACTGCATAGTTGTTTGTTATACCCAATATTGCATGTTATTGATATGATTATAGACAATTCTGTTAGTGGGTCATATTATGTTATTCAAGTGGCTGTTCTGTCAACTATATAGACAACTCAAAGCTTTGTTTCCTTGTTTCACAGAAATCTCACATCTGAGGTCGACTGACTACTCCATTCGGCGTCCTAAAAGCTTCTTCTGGTCCAAGGTATCATTACAGAACATTGCATAAACTGAAAACTGCTGAAACACACAACCTTCTAATCTAGGAGTAGTAAAAACACAGGCAAAAATGTATGTATGTCTGTTTTATAAATTTAGGATTGTGAATGAGTGCAGTGAATGGATGTATAAACGGTTGTATGATTTTCAGAGTTTGAATGAAATGTGTGTTAGTTGAATGAGAATGGATGTATTTCAGTGGGAATGAATGGAAAATTACAGGATTTCGATTCAGTATTGCAGGTTTAGAAATGCATTGCATTGCATTGCATTGCAGGTTCAGGAAAGAACTGTAGTGCAGGTTCACAAATGAACTGTATTCCAGATTCCGGAATGAATTGTATTCCAGGTGCAATTGTAACGCAGGGCTTAACGCTTGCCAGCGTTATTTTTTTTTTTTTTAAATAATACAGTTTCTTCCAACGATAACAGACGTTACACAAATCCGTTAGTTGTAAAAACACGTGGCAAATCCTAAAAATGTTACAGATGTGTTTTCCACGAATAAAAACGTTGACTAAGCCGTTAAAATTTATCCGTTACACGCCGTGGTTTAACGGGAGTAAAAGTTGTTCGCTCCGTTACGACAGAGGGACAGGTGGCAAGTGCTGAACCGTTACAAAATAGATTCCACCAGTACATTCTGTTACTTTAACAGTTAGGGTATCAGTTACGCAGACGCAAACGGTGCTGGCTGTTTCAAAACAGTTACGAAAACTGCCAGCTGGCAAACGGATAAACCGTTACTGCACAAAACACCGTCGGGTGTAAACGTTGATGTTAAGAGTTGTTTGATCAGTTACTGCCCACCGTAACGGGTAGACCGTTACAGTAGGTTGCCACGCGGCACGGCATGATGGTATGTCTAATCCGTGACAATATTTACTGCAACAGATGCATGTGTTGCTGTAATTATAATTACAGCAACGGCAGATCCGTTGCTGTAATTATTGTAACGGCAACAATAACGGCGTCCCGCCAACGGCCACTCGCCGTTGCTTTAATTTTTGGTAACGGCCCTGGGCCGTTGCTAAAAAGGCAATTTCTTGTAGTGTTAAGTACCTATGATTATCGGAACTCTTTCAAATTTAGCAACTACGTACGAGTCACTGTTGAATGTGTTACTACATGTATTGTTCATATCTATATTCATCCTAATGCATATAAAAGGTACTCCCTCCGTTTCAAAAAGATAGGCACGTTTAACTTTTTTTCGAATATTAAAGAACTTAATGAATTATCCATTAGAGCTTTTTTTTATGATTGGTTAATTTATTGTTGACAAGTGTCATGGGTTAATAAGAAAAATAATAATAAAAATGACTATAATATTAATTTTATTAAGTTTTTAAATTTTTGGTCAAAGTCAAGTCTATCTTTTTGAAACGGAGAGAGTACCTCATTAACAAAAATTATAAGAAGTCAAAGTCAATACTATATCGTTTTAGACTGCCAGTGACGTAAATTTTGATTTTCTCTTGACGTAATCTTTGATTTTTCTCTTGACGTAATCACTTTCTCTGTGATCTATATATATGGGATAATTGATGGCTTTTGGTTATATCCACCACCACTACCAATGGAAAACAATCAAGCTTTGCCAGACAGTTCTGTCGTTGTAATCTCACCTCAATACTGTGTACCGTATCAAGTAGATCTATACACTGCCAAGAGAGTTAAAAAAATAACAGAAGGTATGCACTTGGGTGTTTTTGATATCAATGGCAGTAACATCTTCAAAGTTAAACCCGCCAGTGGTTTTCTCACCAGTCGCCTTAACCTTGTCGATGCTGCCGGACTTCCAGTCATGTCATTAAAACCAGTGGTCAGTCAATACCATATTTGATTTCTTATCATTTTTCATTTTTTTCCCTCGATATTGATGTTGTCTTGTTAAATTTTTTTCAGGCTTTTTCTCAACATAGTCGGTGGAATGTATACAGAGGAGATAGCTCAGAATCAAAAGATGTGTTGTTTACTGTAAAGCTATCCAAGATTTTTCAATCCAAGACTAACTTGGATGTCTTCTTAGCATCTAACACTGCTCAAGATGTCTGTGATTTTAAGATTAAACAAAGAGATAGCAAGACAACTTTCATCTATCGAGGGGATTCAGATAACATCATTGCTGAGGTGATAATTCATGATCACGTACTATTCTGTTTATAGATTTTAGCTACCATGCTTGTCTTGAAAGAATTTGCTGGTTTGTTGTTGTAGATGCACATGAACAAGGCTGTCCGGGATAAAGTTCGAGGAAAGGAAACATCCTCGGTCACTGTCTACCCGAATGTTGATTATGCATTTGTTATCGCCATGCTTGGGGCTCTCGATGAGATTAATACACCACCTAGTAGCGGCGGCAAAATTGGCTTAGTTAGCAATATTGGCGTAGCCGTAATTGAGGGAATGGGCGCTGGATGAGACTGATTCAATATGGAGTGACATCTGCTAAAAAATTACTTATTTTGTTGGATATGCAAGTGGAAATGAAAAAGAAAATTAGTAATGTGTAGTGCCTTGCTAAATTTAATTAGCAACTACGTTTAAGGTTGGCAACTTTTGAACGGCCTTGTATCGGTGCGAATGTGTACACCCCCAAATCCGGGGTGATACAATACGGCTTATGTAATTGGTCCACGTCGTCCTATGTGATTTTCGGTTTTCATTTTTTTTTGGCAGTGACTAAATACAACCCCATAAAAGTTAAATATAACCCTTCAAAAATATTTTAAACTCTATTCGACGTGGGTAAACAAAACTCGCCTTCATCTTCCCCACCGGTACCAAAAATATTTGATACATTAAAAAACAAACCAAAGGGCTACATTCGATCAATGGTGGAAAAAACAAATTGATGATGATAATAATCATTGATACTGTTCCGTTTGAAGTTTCTCTAGAGTACAAGACCTTAATAAATAAACTCATCGAATTGATTCTTAACCCATCTGATCAATTTTGATCGCCATCATCTTTAATTCATTAATCAAGTTGCTTGTCATATAATTGAGGATCAAATGCTTGAAAATCATATTAGATAATTTAGATTAATTGAAAACATTTCTTAATTACTTGTTACAGGTTTTTTTAATTTTGTGAAGAAAAACAGAATATATATTAAAACTTTAGTTAGGGTTTGTTGAGAATTAAGTTTATTTGGGGTTACTTTTTATTAGTTGGGATTTTAAAGGAAGAAGATGAAAATTCTACATAAAACTAAAAAACCTGGTTGTGATGATAAAAGAAACGATCTTTATTTAATAAAAGAACCCGGTTGTGTTGAAACCCTTAACTGAAACATCAATAAGAGTAACCATTGATCTTGATTAGATTAATTAAGAGTATACAGTTTGTGTCATCGATATCTAGGGGATAATTAAAACACAGTTGAAAAATAAAAGATGAAAAAGGTGAGTTTCATCCACCCATATCAATAAGGTCTTAAATATTTTGAAAGGATTGTATTTAGTCATTGTGGGGGTTGTATTTAGTCACTGCCTTTTTTTTTATGTGAATTAAAATGTTTTTCAGCGTTTTTTTTTTATCTCTCTTATCTCTTCCCAGGAAGAGATCTTTTCTATAACAAAATTTATGTACTCCATTGAAGCAAGCTTAAAGGGTATCAGGCAGAGAAGATATTCACCTCTTACAAAGATTTTCATTGTGAGAACCAAAAAATAATATCTAGTAAACCACCATTAACACGTCTTTCTTCTTTCTCCCTCCACAATCTTAAATAAGTTAGCAGTAACAGATAAAATTTCTTTGAATTTGTAATCAAGTTTTTTGCATTATTGACTAAATTTCTCAATCACATATCCGACTAATAAAATGTTAACTTTGTTTCTTGCCAACCAAAACCAGTAGCATCAATGAAAATCAAGTAAAACCGTGATTAACCATCAGCTAATTGTATAGATCCAAGTAAAACCGTGATTAACCATCAGCTAATTTCATAGATCCAAGTAAACCCAAAAGAGATTGTATAAGGGTTGAAAAAAGGATGAATATATCACAAGTTGTGATTCACAACGACACACACTATGACACAACCTAATGCAATATGAAGAATTTTTATCCCAAATCGATGCTAACTGTGAAACCTGATCATGTAAATTCAAGAAACCAGTTGAACACATTTTCTTGGTCATTGATTTCCCACTTCACTTAGATCAGTCTAAATCTGCCCCTAAAACTCAAACCAAACCATTGAGAGAAACACTTTTGCATCAAATGAAAAGTATTCAGTCATGAAGCATCACCAAACCTAGAACAACAATTATCATCAGATGATTTTCTTTTCACTATTGATGATGGGAAAATCTATAATCTGATTACCATCGTTCCTCTTAAACCATCTCGTATTCCCCAATTCCATTAACAACATCTCACCTTCCGTCGGTGAAAGAGACAAGAAATTTAGGAAAGCAAAAGAAAGAAAAAAAAAAAAAAGTTGAGAAAAAAAAAAAAAAAAAAAGTAAAGACGAAGAAACATCGGTGAAAGAGACAAGAAATTTAGGAAAGCAAAAGAAAGGAAGAAAAAAAATAAAGTTGAAACAAAAAAAAGAAAAAGTAAAGACGGAGAAAAAAATCAAAAATCAAAATAATAAACAAAAACCGGAAACCACAGTGGGTGATGTGGACCAGTTACAGAAGCTCTATTGTATCACCCCAGATTTAGGGGGTGTACAAATTTGTAGTGGCCTCGTATTTACCGAGAAGAACTTCAATTTTATTTTTACTAGTTGTCTGGCCCGTGCATTCGCACGGGCTTCAGTTCATTTTGACTTTTTTATGGCCCAAAGGCCGTCTCTTTAGATTCGTGCACAAAAGCCCATTTCTTTTGTGTCTGCAGATTAACATACTTGTTCTTAAATCCTTTTTTTCGTCTCCTTGTTTCTCTTCTATAATTTCCTCCAAATCCCAAACCCTTTCATTTGAATTTTTTTTCTTAGTTCCCTAAACCTCAAATCTTCTATATTATCATTGTAAGAGAATTCAACGCCAGTTTCAACGTTTTGTGCCTCATTAGAAATATTTCAATGATAATAGGGTGTTATCCAGCTACAATTGTTGGACATTCTGGGCTGGGTTTAAACCCTTTGCAATTCAGGTTTATAGGTGCAACTCTAATTGGTAGGATTGCAAATCCAACTGGCGCAATGAGTCATCACTAGGATACCGTGACACTTTTAACTCTACGCATGTGTTGCACTACGTTATGTAGAGCTAATATTGCCATTAGAACAATGTAAGGTTGTACACTCCAAATCCATTGATGCCATCTGTGGGAGTCGAACCCACAACTACATGGTCGAGAACCATGTGCTCTTCCATTTGAGCTAAGACGGCCAGTACCATTTCCTAATGGAAATTGGATTCAACCTAAATAATTATAAGCATAAATGATAGCAAGAAGAAACTTTACCTGATAAGTGTAGTGGACACATATTACCCCAACATTGTAATCAGAAGTAGAGTATATAGTGTTGAACACAGTAGCGCACCTTACCAAATACTTACCAAATAAGTTTGTCTGTAATAAGGTACCAATTTTTTTTTTTCTACCTTGCCTAAAACAACCCCGACATCATGAAGTCTATAGTGGTGTATATAGTGTTGAAATTAATAATGCGTCTTACCAAATATTTACCAAATAACTCTGCTTGTAAAGTATCTTAATTATTTCCTTCAAAAAAAAAAAGTATCTTAATTATCTTTTCTACCCTATCTAAAAGAATCGTAATAAAAGCCCAACGAAGCAACTATTGAGTACTTGCAGAGGCAGCAGAACATTACAGAATGCTTACATTTCATACCATGGCACTCATTCTGTATGAGTGCAGTATCATGTGCCTCCACAACTTCTTTCTCTGTGTCTGAATATTAAAGATCAAAAGAAAACTCAACAATGGTTTTCCCTCAAAGTAATTTCAACTTTGGATGGAAAAGGCGCATAATAGCAAAATAGGGACTGACACCCTATATGTTCAAAGAAATATATGTCTATCGCCTTCCACATTACCAACTCTAGCTTGCCATCGGTGCCAATAATGTTATCACATTAACCAACTCTAGCTTGCCATTGGTGTCATTAATGTTGTCTGCAATCATTATATGGCATTCAAAATCGATAGGAACACGGGATAAGAAATAAAAAAAAGCCAGAGAAGCATGGCTGGTGGGAGAAAGATCATCCCTGGAAGTTCAAATTAGAATGCGGTCTCTACAACTCCAGGCTGTCGAATATTAACCTAAGCACAATTTGATGAATCAGAACTAAAGGAAAAGAAATGAATTTTTTTTTTGATACGTATGAAGGGCTTCTGTAATACTGGAAATCTGAACGTTTTAATACGGATTTTGTAATATAATTTTTTAAATTCAAATATTGAATTTACAAAATTTATAATTTGTTTTTTTTTTTAATTCTAATTATTTATTCTGCAACGTTTATAGACGTTGCGTAAATGACTCAAAACGTTGCTTTATATAACAAGAGCAACGTTACTTACGTTGCTGTAAATAAAAAGAGCAACGGAAGAAGCAACGTAAATAACGTTGCTTAAATTAATTCGCAACGTTTATTAGTGTTGCTTTAATTCGGCGCAACGTCTATTACCGTTGTAAACCGGTCCATGTGGCATAATGTTACTCAGTGTTGTTGGAGCATGCTGCTTCGTCTTTGGACTCCATGGCTCCTCTACACCCCCCAAAGGTTGCACACATTTGGAATATACACTGCCCACAAAAGATCAGGCTTTTCATGGAAAGCCAACCATGAGGGATTACCAACTTTGGATCTCCTTTTGTTCTTTCTTGTTTTAAATGGGGCTATGGCCATTCAGTGTTTTATTGTTGAGTTTTATTTTTTCTTTGATCAGGCTCTGCCTGTTTTCTTGGGGCGCCTTAGGCTTGTCTAGGGCGCCTCTCTGAGTACTTGGACTCACTTTATTTTATTTTATTTTAAAGGGTAAGCCACATCTGATTTATTAAACATTAAGGTTTGTAGCCGGTACATCACGTCGCACCGCATGTGAAATGCGATCTTGAAACAAGAATTGTTCTAAAAAGGCTGGGTTTACCAAATCCCAAACAAAAGTAGAAAGTTGGTGCGGTCTATCTAATTAATTGTGAACTGCCTCATTAGCAAGTTCATCAGCTGCCGAGTTAGCTTCCCTGTAGGTGTGAGAAATTTGTAGTTCCTGAATTTGTTGTAGAAGGAAGACTGTCTCATGTAACATTCCCCAGAGGTACCATGGAGCCAGAGGCGGCCCTCGCCTAAGAATTGTAATGAGAGCATGGGAGTCTGACTCAATCCAAACATCTGTCCAATTATTTTTTGTTGCCATCCTAGCTGCCAGTAGTAAAGCCCGTGTCTCCGCAACCAAGGATGTTGTGTTCCCCAAAGATGTCGCCATAGCCTGAATAAGTATACCTCCATAGACACGAGCAATGATTCAACCCGAAGTTGTAGGTAATTTCTTCATCTTTCGGATCCCAATTTTTTAAATATTGCTGACTAAAAGACAAGTGAAACAAGAAACCTCTTGACACGTTACTTCCTTTGTATAGTAAGTGACTAAGGGGTGATAGAATTAAAATAGTAGTACGATGATACAATTTAGTATTTGTTGTACTCTTATAGATCATGATCATGATCATCAATCAAAATCTCATTTTCATTAATTATTATTGGGCTTGGGCGGATAATGGTGTTAACATCATTTTTCTGATGTTTAGATTTAAATGCAAGTAACTTAAAGACATGATATTTATGATAATGAGATAAAATAACTTGAAATGAAATGAGACATCTCACAAACACAAAGAATTTATGTGGTTTGGCATCGATGATCGATGCTTTATATCCACGGGAAGAAGATCGATGGGTTTTCATTGATGTATTTGGTATTACTGTTGGTCTAGAGTTCCCTTTAAAACGAAGTTTAAAAGAAGAAGAAAGAAAAACAGTCGCTTCCCTTACTCTGGCCAACAACTTTCCCTAAGGCTGCGTTTGGTACCGATGGAATTGGAATTCCAGGGAATTCCAATTCCCTTGAATTCCAACTACCACCAGTCAGTTTAAGGTGTTTGGCATGACAGTTAAAATGGATGGAAAACTAGAATGGAAATCTAATTCTAGGTGTTTGGAATGGGTTGGAAAATTTGAATGGAAATCTAATTGTTGGTGCAAAGTATCCACCACCCACGTGTAAGCACAAGAGAAGGAGGAGTGAGCACCAGAGGTCTCAGAAGGATGAGTGAGCACCAGAAGTCTCAGAAGGATGAGTGAGCACCAGATGAGTGAGCACCAGATGAGTGAGCACCAGAAGTCTCAGATGTGTGAGCACCAGATGAGTGAGAACCAGAGGTCTCAGAGAAGAGTGAGGGAAGAGTTTTCACAATGAAAAGTCTTGGAACTATACCTCTGGGGTTCAATTTCTCTCTTTGCAAGCATGAGTGCTAGAAACACAGGAACCAGTGCGGCACATAAATGCCATTTTTAGAGAAAATACCTAAAATTTTCTAAAGCCTAAAAGACATTTCTTGACGAATCACATACCTGCAGCCCATGGCCAGTAAGTGGAATGTGTATACATCGGTGGCATTAAGATAGCCATAGCAGGAATAGCAAGAAGAGGGACGAACTGGACTACTGCATATGGGCGTAGGTCATCAAAACACCTGCATCATGAGAGTAAAGGTTAGCCGGACAGAGAAATCAATAAAAATACCACTAACAACAAGAATCACAGCAAAGTGAAGTTACCAATGTTGTCCTGCTAATGCATATGTACATCCGTAAAAGATGAATTACCAATGATGTCCTGCTACTTCCTAGAAACACACTGGCTAAATACATCATCACTGGCTAATGCTTGCAAATGATGAGTTTGTATGGCAAGATATTACAAACATGCTTTGAACTCAGCTCAGAACTTACACTTCTTGTTGCTATTCTTGGAATCCAACACATACCCATCTCATGATTCATCCTAGAGTCACCATCCATGCCTCAAACTTCATCCAATGCAGCCCAGAAACCATAACACCAGCTCACCATTTTCACCTCGTTTTGCACCTGAAACTGACAGCTGACTTCTGCGTCTTGGTTTAAAATATCCCCAAATATCAAAACCCTTCAAAGGAATGAAATTATAAATGCAGCGATATACACCATGCAATAATTTGTTGGATTCAATTGGCCCTGATGGTTCTTTGCTCTACACAGCCATACATACTATGCAAAGAATTTCCTCTTCATCATCTATGCTATTCTGCAAATCGACCATCCTAAAACTGATGAACAACCGTACCTCAAAAGTAAAACCCATGTAATAAATCATACACAAACCATAAACATGCCTATCAGATTCATGATTGGATACAAAACAAGAGAAACATCAGATTGATTACCCTGTCACAAAAAGTAAAACATATGAATCATATACAAATCACACTAGTGGAAAATGCCCGCTTAGAGACACGAGGTAAGTGTCGTTTAGAGCCTAACAGCGACATTTACTTGTGTTGCATCAAGTGTCGCAATATCTCCGTAGCAGTTTGGAACGACACTTGCAAATGTCGCTGTTGACTGCGACATTTATAAGTGTCGCAGTCTGAGACACGTATAAGTGTCGTTATGCAAGTATTATAAATTAAAAAAAAAAGAGTCAGATATGGCTGACTGCAGATCAGTCATCCAGACTAAGCTGAAACAGACTGACTCAACGAAAAGAGTCAGATTTGGCTGACTGCAGATCAGTCAGCCAGACTAAGCTGAAACAGAACTGACTCAATGAAAAGAGTCAGATTCGGCTGACTTCCTGAACCATTCTGACTTAGCTGAAAACAGAGCTGACTCAAATTCAAATTGAAACTCAGATTCACATTCAGATTCAAAATCAGATTCACATTCAGAATAATATTCAGATTCAGTTACAGTTACAGTTTCAGATTCAAATTCCGGCTGAAAATTCAGATTACAATATAGTGGTAGATGAAACCTGAACATAATCTAACTAAGTTATAAGCTAACAAAAGGTTGATACAAACTAGATTTCCGTCACCAGAATAGTTCCTTCTGACAGTTTTCCCACAAGATAGATGAGACTTCAAGTAAAATACCTGCACACAACAGCAAGTAAATATCAAACTCAACTCAAGAAAATCAGACTTGCATTCTGTACCTGTAATAGCTAGATTTACATGTGTTTTCAGATGAACCTGAAATATCAATAGCTACCGCGATCTCATTTAAGTGTTCATAATGGTGCATACATACATTCATTGAAAACTGTGCAAAAACCTAAAATGCCACCAAATGTTGTTTCCAATTACCTGCTAGTGTTTTCTTCATAGTCCAATGCACTCCACTAAGTGAGAAGACAATTAATCTCCTGAAAGGAAAAAAAAAAAATACTAGTTAGAAAATGAGGCTACATCTGTGATGATACACTAAGCTGCTAGAAATTAGGACAAATATATTAGCAATGAACTGGTATTCCTTGTCGACATGTTCATATGTTTACAGAATCAACATTCAACACTGTAAAAACATAATCAGAGTTAAGCTTTCAATATGTTTACCAGCATTCGACACAACCAACATTCAACACTGAATTGAAATATCCACAAACTAAGAGAAGAAAAGAACAACAATATCTACCTAAACAGCAAAAAGGCGCACACGGCCACAAACCTCCAAACCCTCAACTTCTATACTACCAGAAAGTGATAATTTGTAGTAGAGGATTTGGCAGGGTGGCCGCGAACAACAATTTGCTGCTACTTACACCTAAGCAGCAAAAAGGCGCACCCCTCGTACCCACAAACCCTCTTCTTGTTCTTCTTTACCAGCAAGTGATAAAAAAAAAGCAAGAAGAAGGTTTGAGTGTTGAGGCGCACACGACAATTTGCTGCCACTAAGAGATAAGACTTGATATCATACATATCGACAAATATAACCACAGATAACACACATACATTATAACAGTTGACAACAATTCACTTTTGATTATATGGTGGTGGTCCGGTTAGTGTTGTTGGTTGTTGCTGATCGTTGTGGTGTAAAATTTACACGCCTTACACTAAGCTGACCACCAACAACACCACCACCCATTCCAACAAACCACCACCACCAACACAAACACATGAAACTACACAGTCCAACACCACCACTACACCAACAACATCATGAACACTATCACTACCAACCATAACATGATACCCATAAATGCAAAACCACATAACACGAAATAGAAAACACATACTAATCAAACAGACATAACCAACATTCAACACTGAATTGAAATATCCACAAACTAAGAAAAGAAAAGAAATACATACCTGCCTGTTGAGTATCGCCTCCATCCCAATACATACCGATTGCGACCAAGTACCTTGTAGGTTCTCATCATCCTGCAAATGTAATTTGTAACCACAGATATGTAAGTTTGTTTAGATTCACAATAAGAAACTGAAAGCATTAGTAACCAAATGACTGTATATGCTCTCAACGGCTTCTGGTATAGCATTATCTTCATCAGAAGAATCTTCAACAGGAAAAGAATCTTCAACAGGAATAGACGGTCCTTTGTTGCTTGAAGCCATCTAAACATACAAACAAACAAAGAGCAATATAAAGAGCATTATAACCATTCACACAACAGCACATTCAGTTATCAAGTAACAGCAAGTACAAACAGCAGCAGTAAGTTACTACAGGCTACACAAAGCATGTCTGAGTTACTAGAGGCTACACAAAGCTAGGGAAGTCATATGATTCAGGATCAATAGCAACATATGTGGGTACATTCACTCTCCTATGTGTAAGTTGGTCATTCCATAATGAATAACTATCAATTCACACATAAGAGAGTGAATCACCAACTCAAGCTCAGCTAAATTTCCAAGGAATCAAACACTTTCTATGATTTACACAAGTAAAGTTCTCTTAATACCAAAACCACCTGAACTCACATGAACTCTGTGGTTTTGGTATTAACAGAACAAAAGCAAAATAGAGAAACATAACTAGAGAAACAAAGATAAAAGAAATAGAAAGAACAGCTATTTTACCTTGCATGCAAACAACCCAGCTATTTACATTTTACAAAGTTACAGCAGATCTATGGATCTTACTGAAGAACAAATTAAAAAGCCAAATCTATGGATCTTACTGATTGCAGCAATAGATTTACTAAAACAAAACTAAAAACAAAACAAAACCAATTAATTGAACAAATGATTTTCATATTCAGAAGATTACAAAACAAAACCAATTAATAAACACAAAATTACATAAATTAAAAACTTAAGACAGGAGAAATCACCTTAACAGCCTCCTTTAGCAAACTTTAATCCTTAAGCAACAAAAAAAAATAACCAATTAATACAGGAGGAGAAAGAAAACATCTAGCAGAAAGGAGAAGAGAAGAAGATAAAGAAAGGAGAAGAGAAGAAGATAAAGAAAACCCACCACCGTAACTTATGAGCCCTAAATTAAACCCTAGAAAGATGAAATCAGCTAATACCCCTAACTTGTGTGCACCATTTTTGCTTAATCTTCTGAGAGACGGAAATTTGTGAGGATTTGTTAAGAAAATGACTAAGACCTAGGTTTTTCTAAGAGAGACGATATAGACACAGAAGAAAATGAAAAATAGATCTCACTTGTTTTCTCTCGATGGATTAAGTACCTAGCTAGTCAGATGGAGTCAGCTGTCTGGTTGGTGGGCTGAATCACTCTGACTGAGTTTAGTTTCAGCTGTCTGAGTGATGATGGGCTGAATACACGTATAGATAAGTTATCAAAACGTGTTGGTTTAGTCAGAGAGGAGATCGGATCAGTGAAGTTAATGTCGGCTCAGTCATGCCGGAAAAAAAGGATCAGTGAGTTAATATGGGTTGTCATGCCGGAAAAAAAGGGTAAGTTATCTAAACGTGTGGGTTTAGACAGTGAATAAAATCACTGAAATGGAAAAGACTGGAGATATTCAATTCACTGAAACAGGCTTTTTTCAGTCTTTTTGACTTCTAAATTCAAAGTGCCTGCATGCAACATTTAAAGCCATGGAAATTTCTAGAGAACAATACCACTATATAAAGAAAGATATCTTATTTGGGAGATAAAAATTGCATTACAAGATGGAAAGAATTCAACAAAAATACAACTATCACACAGTCATGGCAATGTTATATGAAGTACAACTTGAAGAAAGAAAGAACCCTACTGCTGCTCGTCATTATCTGCAAGAAACTACTTTGATTGGGAAGATGTGGAAGAATCGTCTACATCTTGAGCTGTATCGGATCCCCCTTGACTCAGATGATAGGTCGACCAAGTCAGTCGATTCTCTGGAAGCGGGATTTATCAAAACCCTTGCTGAAAATTGTGATGAGATTTTGGACCCTAACAGCAGATTTTGTCAAGAGATGAAAATTTTGTTGGATCGTCAACCTGCAGGTGAGGAGGAGGAAGTTCAGTCGCGTTTGAGAATTCCAATCATCGACTTAACAAATGATGAAGGTGGTGAAACAAGTAAGGCAGATAAAGGTGGAGCAAGTAGGGCAATTTCAGAAAAGGGCAAGGGGAAACAGAAGATGTAATAATGATCATCTATGTTTCAACCATATATTCTAGTTATTATGTTTCTATGTTTTCTAGCTAAGTTTCTATGTTTTCTACTATGTTTTCTACTATGTTCTCTACCTATATATGTAATATAATGAAGTTTGTTTTCATCTACACTTGATCCATATTCAATTTTCATCTACACTTGATCCCTATTCAATTTCACTAGACAATAATAACAGCAAAAATTTCACAATACTAGAGAGCTTACCAAGTTTTCGCCAATAGTCGCTTGAATTGAACAGTCAAGCTACATATCCTGCCTTGCACATCTGAAAACACCAAAGATACATAAAATATAAGATGTAAACAAGATGCATGAAAAAACAGAAAGCAAAAAGAGAAGCATGAAATATTTTTCATTATATAAAACAGCAGGGCTAGAAAACCTGCTTTAGCTACATATCCGACAGTTTGCAAGATATGAAAATTACATGTTTTGGCAGAGTGTCTTCCTCTTTACAAAAAAACCAAAAAAAAAGAGAAGACACTCAAATCAAAACCAAACAATCTTGCAATACTGATCACCAGTATATATCCAAAAAACCAAACCTTTTCCCCAAAAAACTTACACATATATACCCTGGTCAGTGATTATATATCCAAAAAGTCCCATATATATCCCCCAAAATACTTACACATCTACCCTGAACATGTGCAAACCACCAAAAAACACATCAATAAAACTAGACACCAACAACTAGAGATGAACAGTTATCAACAAATCGCTTTGGCCACTGAACTGTCTCGCCTATATAGACATCTTCAAAAGTTCGTTCGTCGTCGCAGAGCCTTGCTGATGGTACCAAAATTTCATTAATTATGACTGAATAATCTTCAGAATCTGGATCCACCAAGTTCAAATCATAGTGGCCAAATGCCACAGGTCTCTTTCTCATATTCCTCACTACTACTGTCTGAATTGCAGGTTGAGGAGCATCACCATTATCCATTCCCTGAAGACAATAATTGTTCATACAAAGCTATCTATATGGTTCAAGAAAAAATCATTGAATGAACTGTAAATAGTAAGAAATATATTACCTGATTAGCATTTCCTGTGCTGCCAGCTCTTAGTTGCGCAAACTGTTCTTCAAGCCATTCAACACGAGTTTGCCATTCTCTTGTTTTCTGCTGTTCTTGACGCAACATCTCTCTAGGAATTGCAGAAGCAAGAAAATCATGCTTGGTGACACCACCACCCATTCCGCGAACAAAACTGCTCCTACCATCCACCCCAAACACCTATATATATCCACCAAGAAGTTAACATATAAGAGTCAAACATATATAGGTACTGACTTATAGTGTAAGAAGTACAACAGAAATTAAAATTCATCTCACCTTAGCAACTGCATCTTTGTCCAAATTGGTCTCATTTCTATACTCATCAGTATTGAGCAGCTCTTGGACCATTCCCTGAAAAGGACAACACATATTACAAGTGGAAAGCAAATCGCATAGAACTGGAAGCAAAACCACATAAGAATATACACTTAATTACCACATATTTCCTGCATCTTAATTCGTAGGAATTAGGGTCAACTTGTTCAAAATGCTCTGCTAGGTCTGCTGGGAGTTCCTTGTACACATGAGTTTCCAAGTACACTCTAGATCTTGATACAACACCATCTGGGCTTTGTTGTTCCAGTGCATGCCTGCGGCGAGCAATGCCATCTCTTCCAGTAGTGTGCAAAGCTTTAACAGCTTCCCTTGCAGCCTTCCCTCTCACCCTTGCAGCTACAACCTTTGGGTCAGCAACTGAATCCACAAATCTTTCCCAATCTTCCTTTTTCCTATTCTTTGGAACCTTGGCTTTTTTTTCAGGAACAGAAGCAGGTACATCACACAATTTCCTTAAAGGAGTCTTCCCACACCTCCAATATTTGTTAGCTTGTTTGATAGCCTTCTCCTTGACATATTCAGGCACATTGAAATAGTTTCTGATTCTTCTCCAAATTTCTTCCTTTCGATCAGCGGGAACAATCCTCCAATCACTATAATGAGGTGACACAGTGCTCCTAGCAATCTTCCCTAACTTAGAAGCATATGGCTTTGAACTATTCTCAACAGGTTGTCCCAATGAATTGAAAATAACCACAGGTCGGAGATCACCTACACAAATAGAAATTCAGTCAGTTCATAGTGACATAGCAATACAGGGCATTCAATTCAGTAAGTTCATAATGAACTTAGAAGGTAAATATCATCATATGAGGGATTTAGAGCATGAACAGTTGATAATAGAGCATGATCAGTCTTATCGACAAATTATTTTACTATAAAAGAGCATAAAATATATATTTAAAAGGCAAGAAGAGGGTACCAGTCTCATTTTCTTCAGCAACATCAACCATCTCCTCATCATCATCATCATTCACATGATCTACATGTACTTCTGGGTGAGTCATGTCATTACCATGACTGGGAGAGTGCTCACCATCGGAGGAGGCGTCGTGTTCACTGTTCACTCCTTGAGCCTGGACTTGCAACAATGTGTTGTTGACTTGCAGCAATGTGTTGAGTACCAGAATTGAATTGCGGTTGAGTACCAGAATTGGATTGCTGTTGAGTACCAGAATTGGATGGATGTTGAGTACCAGAAGTGGATGCACTTGAAGTTCCATTATTGAGCATAGCCGGATGCCATCCCATTGAACTTGGCGAAGTCGCAGCAGGACCCCAACTCATTGAGCCTGTAGTACTTGGAGAACCGTGCCTACTTGCACCTGTGTGTGGACTTGATTGACGACTGAGTGGACTTGCAGCTGCATTAGTATTGAGCATTGCCGGCGGCCACTCGATTCCATTTGACTCATGTGTAGTCGACCGAGTACGGACATTTGGTACATTAACTCTTCCAGCATTGAGTCTTGTGACTCTTCTCCCCGACCCCAACATTGTTAATTACCAGAAACAAGAACAACAAGCTGAAAGCTTCAATAAACATGATATCATCACTTCATGATGTGAACAAAGTAAAAACAACTTAAGCTTAAGACAGTGATATAACTTCATGATGTTCAAGACAGTGAACACAACCATACAAACACTGATCCATTTGTTACAAACAACTTAAGCTTTGTAATCATACAAAACCAAATCAAAATGGATAGAGCATACACAACAACTTAAGCTTTGTATGATTAAGCTTTGTAACACAACTTAAGCTTTGTAACCAAACAAACCCTACAAACACAACTTAAGCTTTGTAATCATACACAACAACTTAAGTAAAAACAAACATGCACTGATCATATTTAAGACAACAGAAAATTTCTAAACAACATATAGAGCATATATACATGCATGATATATCAATCATACACAACCAAACCAAACCAAAATTACAGGAAAACAAAAATCACAAAATTCACAAAACAAGAAAATTAAACCAATTATACCTCAAGATCCTGCTTAACCCAGATGAAGATTTCCTAAAACCCTGTAAATTACAAATAAAATAAATCATCAACAAAATCACAGAAATTAAAAACCCTAACTTTTCAATTAAAAACCTTACTTTTACCTATTAAGCACGAAATTGAAATGGTTGAACCACAAAAATTGGGATTCTTTACACCAACTGAATTGAAAAACAAAATCAAATCTAACTTAGGGTTTCAACAAAAACAGAAAAGGTTTTTCTTTCCACAAAAGGGTTTTTCTAGTGTAGATGAATGGTAAAGGGAGAGGGGTTAATGGAAATCATGGTGTTGTCGGAAATCATTTTGGCGCTGCAATTGAAACTGATTTTCTGAAAGAGGAGTAAAGAAGAGAGAAGTAAATGAAAACCAAAACTGAGTGGGTATTGTACAGGTATATGTAATGGACTTGCGATATTTTCGATGAGCTTTCATCTACACCGCTGAAAACTTATCCAAAATCGTGACCGTCGAGGGTGGGCGTACAATTAGCGGGCGGAAACATCAAATCAGCTAAACGTTACTTATAAGTGTCTCAGTCTGGTCAACACAACAAAGACACATTGACCCTGGTCAGCAACACTTACAGTTTTGTTGTTTAATTATTTTACTGTTTAACCGGAACAACAACACATAAGTTACTGTTGTTCACACAACAACATGAGGTAAATGTCGCAATGCAGTGTCGCAGTCAGGCCCTTTTCCACTAGTGTCACAAAACAACTTAATTGGATTCATGATTTTACATAGAAACGAGGAAAACATCAGATTCATCAAGAAAATTTCTGAACCCCTATACGTAGGAATCCAAAAGCCACAAATTTCTTAGGGTTTCAGAAGAATCCATACTTTCAGAAAAATCTAGGGTTTCATATATATGACAAATCCGATTATATGGGATGAAGATCGACAGGAGATTAGCTATTTTTCGAGATTATAACAGAAAAAAATGGCGAGACTTGAAGAAAAAAATGGCGAGACTTGAAGCTTTTCTCTGGCGGAGGTTTTCAAGAAAAAAAAATGGAAAAGAAAGAGATATGGATGGAAAAAGTTGGCTTTACATGGATGGAAAAGAAGGGAGGAATTAGAAATCGCAGGGGGGGGGGGGGCGCGTGCGATTTTGTTTTCCATTGAGGGAAGGAAACCAAATCCACTGAGAATTCTTTTTCCACCCTATAAAAGTTGTGCCAAACACCCAGAATTGCAATTCCCTCCCCAATTCCATTTCACCCTCAATTCTCACCATGCCAAACACAGCATAAGAGCATCTCCAATAGTGGGTGGAGGTCTTAATTTTTATTGCCACCTAAGATCTAAGATCCAATAATCTTTAAAATGAATCTCCAACAATGGGGTTTTTAAGTTTAGGAGTGATGACATGGATTACAAAAGGTGTTATAGAAAGTCTTAACTAGACTTTCGGGAAGACCCTCAATTTTAATTTTTTTTCCTTGAATAATTATTTTAAATTAAATTAAATGGTTAAGATCTTATGCATATAAGATATCTTAAAGGTTATAACACCCTCTGTTGGAGATAGTTTACTAGTTTTAAGGTTAACCCACATAAACTCTTCAAAATAAAGGTCTAAATAAAACCTCCATATATGAATTTTTCCACCCACTGTTGGAGATGCTTTAATATATGAAAACAAGGGATTTGCCCGTGCCGCAGACGGCACGGGACTGTTCAACATTGTAGCCCATTCCTTTGAACTATGTTTTTCTCTTTCTTATGTCGCCTCATAACACTCCAAGTTTTAGAATACTCATTACCCTATAAAGTTTAGAATGTAAACTTGCCATGGCAAACAGTTTTATGTTTTATTTAGTTTTGCATTACATATCTCAATCTTGTTTGAATATATTTAGTTATTGGTTCCAATTTACCCTCATCGCGGAGCATCGTAACCTCCTGTAGATTTTTATCCAGTAGGTAGAGATCATAATCCAGTACCTGATCATCTGTTGCATTCTTAATACCGAATATTGTTTCAATCTTTAGTTGGAGATCTTTATAGATGGACTTTCCATAATTTCTCAATAACACTTGTGGTTATTTCGGAGACATTCCGATAGTATTATTCCGAATAGCGGTCGTTGGTTGCGTCCCATTTCCATCGATCCCGCCTCTTCCATTGTTTTATCCATTCCCTGCCATCCTTCCATACCCTCAACTTTATATGTCGATTTAGATGTCCAGACAATGTTTTCTCATTTCTCTGTAAATATTCGGTCATCCTGCGTCCACATGTTTATTGAATTGTTAGACATCAGATTGATTGATTAGCTTTATTATTAATTCTTGATCGTTGGTAATGTTTCCATTGATCTGATAAGTATTTAAGTTTTTTTGAATCATTTACGAAAACATATAAATTCTTACTTAAATAGTCTCTCACAAAAATTGGTACACACGACACGAAACACGCCTACAAATGTTTCGAAATTTGTAAAACCACATGACGCACCTACTAACATAAGAACAATCTCAAACAAACCTTATTAATTTCATTCTCCAATTACATATCGCATTCGTAGATGCATTATAATCCGAGATGATTATTCTCCACTAATATTAAAAGCAGGCCTTTGTGTTATTTGTTTGTTATTCTTACCTTCATGTTGAGTGTCGTCGTTACACACTACACGTTTGATGATGAATTATTGTTTCAAAAAAAAAAAATCACCCTCGTTTATTGTTTACGCCTTATTCTTTGTGCCTTTTGTAGTGTCTGTTTTAAAGAAATTAAAAAAATATATTTTTTGTTAATTTGTTAGGGATATATTTGTGACCTTAGTTGCACTAAAATTGTACTTATAATCGTCTATCCTCCAAATGGTTCCAATATAGTCGTAATTGGTTTTCTCTTGTGCCAAATTGTCATCGGAATCTCCATCGGTTGTTTCACTTTCTCCATGTTGCTCTAATGATTTTTGTCTGTCATATTTGTATTGTAAATATCTGTGAGCATCCTTTCTGCATATCCAATATTTTTTTTGATAGTCTGGCATTCTTAGACCCGGAACTGGGAATATGTTTTTGCTTCTTTGGTAGTAAGCAATCGCCACAATATCTTGAAACCAATTTTTCAACGCAAGACTTCGTATAGTACCTCAAATACATAACCCAGTGAAAGCATATGTGCACATTATATATATGTTTGAAGTTGTCATTAGAGAAAACTTTATTGATGGCCATAAATGTTGAGATGCTACACTGGAGTAAATCCTCTTTCATGTTTCCTGAGGACACAAAACTGTGGATCCAGCGTTGTCCTCTATGTTTATCCGAATTTGCATAATGTATTTAATTTTTTTGTTTTAGTCATATTCTTGAATATGATTTATTGGTTAGAATCATAGCAATATTGATGAAATGGTTGTTAGTCAACTTGGTGTGGGTTTGCCCCGTCGTTTACATGCTTTACACTTCGATCTTATTCTGAGATATCCCATGAATTATGCATTGCATGGTGAGCATGACATGTACTCCCATTGGTCTCCAAAAACTTTGATTTTCACGAATGTGGTGAATATGCGGCCATCCTCGAGCGAAATTGCAATTTATATGTTCTGCGTTGTATGACACTCTACTTTGCCGTTGTGTTTCATACGAAATAAGAATGAGCATAATTAGTTGAACCTCCGATTTTTCCATGTTTCTAATGATTCCTTAACTGTTTTCTTAAGTTTTTGTTCGGGAGCCATGAATCCAGCTGTGCCGTTTGATCCGGGAGAACCTTCTACGTTGTAGGAAAACCGCGTTACATTGTATCTTATTAAACGGATAGTTATATAAGACTCTGAGGTTTTCAGTTGCATTTTTACTCCGAAAAAGCACACAGGTACGCTAGTATTCATTTTGTTGTCGTCAATATAAAGTGACAATTAGTTTGTTCCATTAAGTTTTTACTTGTTAGTGTATATTTTCTTTTATATTGCAATTGACCTTATTTTGACACTAAAAAATGTAATTTTATAAAGGCGGTTACCCAAGATAGCAGAGATACCATTTGAGTAATCCAACTGTCATGACTACTTTTTGTTCATAAATAATTTGGTATCAGCGTGGAAATTTGGTACCCATATTTATCAATCGTGCAAAAAACGATGAAACACATTCCATGACATAACGACACAAACTAATATTGTCCACCATTACTCACCAACATCCACCACTACAAAAACCACCCATTGCCACTACTTCTTCCACCACCAATAAGGGTTACCGCCTCCACCACCTCACTGACGAACACCACCAGAATCCCCACCAATGTCTATTGATATAATTATTATCAAAATTACCATATGTAATGAAGAAAAAAATATTTATTAGATCAATTAATGAGACATTTATGATAATTAATAATAAATTATTGATTATGAAAAACTAATGATACACTAATTAACAAAACGCATACAACTAAATATAACATGATTTTAATGGGCATTCACGGATTCCGGAGGGTCCATAACCATTTTAGGGGGTTAATGAGAAATAAGGGACTCAATACAACGACAACATTTGATTCAGACACATGTCGAGATCTCAACGACCATTTTTTCGGCCTAATTTGTCCTTGATGTGTTTTATGGGCAGGTACCGAAAACAACAGGGTACCATTTGAGTGATCAAACAGTCATGATAATTTTTTTCCTACACAATTTGGTATCATCTTGTAATATTTGATACCTATCTTTATCAATCGTGCTAAAAACGATGAGACCACAAAAACCACCACTGGGTCTACTTCTTCCACCACCATGAAACGTTACCGCCTCTACCATCCACTAACAACCACCATTTCCCCCACTACTGACCAACACAACCACAATCGCCGCCAATGTGTATTGATGTAATTGTTATCAAAATTATTATATTTTTTTAACACAAATCAAAATTATCGTATGTAAACAAATATTTACTATATTAATTAACTAATGAGACTTTTTTTGTTTTTTTTTTAAATTAGTGCACTTTTTATAATGATTAATTAATGAATTATTGATTATAAAAATTAATGACTCACTAATTAATATAACACATAAAGATAATATAGTTTTTAATGGGTAATCATGGAGTGGGGCCAATAACCATTTAAGAGGTTTAATGGAAGATGAAGGACCCAATACAACCACAACCCTTAGATCTTACACTTGGCGAGATCGCAACGGTCTGTTTATCTAGGCAAACTTATCCTCGATGTGTTTTATATTATTGACAATTTTAGCTGAGTCATACCATGCAACATCATCGTGCGCCATGTGTCTTATGGAGGTTAATTAACATTTTACTCTTTCCTTAACGGTGAAGTATACTTGGAGTCGTTGCAGTGCATCTCGTTCCATTGTTTTAAGTTGCTCCATACCTGATAATGTTTCACGCATTAGTGCAGATTTTATACAGCAACAATTGACCATGTACATATTTGGAACAAAATCTCTTCCAAGCTATGTTAACGAGTACCATTAGTAATTTCATGGATCGTTTGATTTGACCATATTGCTGGAAGCACGCACATGGCATAATCAACTACAAGAAAAATCGATATTAAAGTCCACATCAAACGTCAGCATCGAAACCTAGGACGCGTTTCCTTCTTTGAGGTTGCTTCCATTGAAGGGTCTAACAAATTCGTATTTGCAATTTCATGGAAGCTATTACATGAAAATAGTGTAATTTGATGGATGAACGAACTATTGACCTTAAAAGTAAGAAGTTTAAGAACCTACCTAAATTTGGCCCCATGAATGAGTATTTGGCCCTATGGAAATAAATTAGAATAAGTTAAAATAGAGACATTTTACACACACCCCTTAGCCAAAAAAAATAATCGGTAGATACAATGGAAAACATAGGCCGATTATCGTTCTAAATTTTTGTATTTTCATACCTGAAAATCGACTAGCACAATCGGTCGTTTATTGACTAATAAACAACTGATTGTTGCTGTGTTTTTTTTTTTTTTTGAAAACCGACTAGCAAAATCGGTCGTTTATTGACCAATAAACAACCGATTGTTGTTGTGCTTTTTTCTTTCTGAAAATCGACTTGCATAATTGGTTGTTTTTTGGGCAATTAAATACCGATTAATTCTAGGCTTTTTTCAATCGGCTCTTGTTTAACTTTTTGTTAACCGATTGTTTGATACATATGCAAGACTATTCTGTATCTATCTAAGAAGCAAAGGCTTAACCACCCTTTGCTTCTTGGGTTTATCATTGTACTCACGACAATCTTTATTAGGTTGGTAACAGTCATGTAATATGCGCCGGTGTTCCTCTACTTTTTCTACGCTCAGTGATGTAGAACCACTCCCGTGAAAGGTAATGGTCGACGTCTTTTGAATTTGATTACTAGTAGTGTGAATGTTGGTGGGATTTCGAATCAGGGTTTGCTGGTGATTTTGGTTCCTTGTTTGGTTGAATTAGAAAAGCTTCTGCTGAGACTTTAGGGAGATTGGCGGTTGTTGAGAGGGATTTGTTGTCTGAGTTTAAGCCTTCTTGTTTTCCGACGTTCGAGAATCGGAGATATGATAAGGTTGTTAAGGATTGGCTCGACCAAAGCCATGAGGGTTAGTCCCACATAAAATAAGGGAGGTTCTAGGTGGTGCCTAATAAGTTGTAGCATCTCCTAACATAGTACCGAGGCCTTTTAAGATAAAACCCCACACCCGACCCAAAGGTGGTTAAGTTGGGGACAGTATCGGTACTATGTGGTTGGGCCCGGAATGGGCCCGACAGTCCGTTGGATCCTTTAATTGGTATCAGAGCTAGGGCTACTAAGAGATCGAGTGGTTATGGACGGAGTGATGCGCAAGGTGGAGCTAGGGCTTTAGATGGAGCAAAGCTCACGGAACAAGGGAAGCCAATTAGGAGTTAGGGCTCTTGAAGGAGTTAGACCTGCCACCATCTAACTCAGGTGGAGCAAAGCTCGAAGGGGCATCCAAGGTTCAAGGGCGCATAATGACTGTAACCATGTTCAATAGTAGTAACAACGGATGGTTGGTTGGTGAGATGGCTCTGGATCTCGCCAAGGTGGAGATTGTTAAGGATTGGCTCGACCAAAGCCATGAGGGTTAGTCCCACATAAAATAAGGGAGGTTCTAGGTGGTGCCTAATAAGTTGTAGCATCTCCTAACATAGTACCGAGGCCTTTTAAGATAAAACCCCACACCCGACCCAAAGGTGGTTAAGTTGGGGACAATATCGGTACTATGTGGTTGGGCCCGGAATGGGCCCGACAGTCCGTTGGATCCTTTAAAGGTTAGAGAAGAATTTTGTTGTAACTGAAAACTAAACCCAATTTCGATCGATTGAATTTGGTAACTGAAGGAAGACGCATCTGGTAGTGGAGGAAGACATCACGCAACTGGTGGTGGGGATTCGGTAGATAGAAGACATCTCGGGTTTAAATTTATGGGGCCAAATACTGGGCCAAATTTAATTAGGAAAAGAATGAAAGCATGACCAACTGAGTTCACCATCACCAAGTTGGATTATCGGTTGAGCCTGAAATTTAATAAATCAACATCTAGTTCAAACCCCGGTTCATTTTAAACAGGCTTAATCCAAAAGCAAAACAAGCTTTGATTTGGATAATATATGAATTTTCATTTTCAAAAAAAATAAATTAATATATGAATTTCAAACCAAGTTGTAAGGTCAACGATAGAAGTCAAACACGTTTTCTTTTGTTTATAGGCGTGCACTCAAAGTAACCTACCATCCCTTGTGTTAATTATTGACTTATGCTGGTTAATATCTCTATATAGATGTCTCTAAGAACTATCAATAATCATCATCACATCGAGTATCAAATCCAATTAACTAATTTCGTTAGCATCAATACTGAATCATACTATTTTTTCATCTAGCTAGACCAAAATCATTTTGTGATCATTTTGTTTTCTGAGTTCAGAATGAATCGACAACAACAAAACAATTCAAACATGGTGATCTCGCCACATTTCTGCACACCATATCAAGTAAATCTCTACATTGCAAGGAAAGTTAAAAATGTAACAGAAGGTAACAAGTTGGGTGTCTTCGACACCAATGGCCACAACATAATGAAAGTTAAAGGTCATACTCTCAGTTTTCGCCGTACGCTTGTCAATGCTGCCGGAACTCCTATCGTGACTTTAATAGAAAAGGTCGGTTAGTTCCGAGTTGAAATTTTTGATATCATTAGCCTTGATTTTGTTTTCATTACTAATACTATATTTGTGATTGTTTTCAGAAATTCACTTTACACGAAAGATGGAACGTATATAGAGGAGATAGCTCAAACTCGAAGAATCTATTGTTTACTGTCAAGAAATCTAGTATCTTACAATTCAAGACTAACCTGGATGTTTTCTTAGCATCTAACAAAGCTGAAGATGTTTGCGACTTTAAGGTTAAACAAAACTATAGTGAGAAATCTTGCGTCATCTATCAGGGGAAGTCGAAAAACATCATTGCTGAGGTAATAATCCATTTAAAAACATATTCCATTCTTCGCATATTTTCACTAACCTCATTCGTATCTTATTTGTTTATATCCTGTTGTTGTAGATGCACAAGAAGAAGAAAGTCCATGGAAAAGTTTTGGGCAAGGACACATTCTCAGTAACTATTCGCCCGAATGTCGATTATGCGTTTATCATCGCACTACGTGTGGTTGTCGACGAGATGAATAAGGCAAGCAAGAGGGGCGATAGAGGGGTTGGGGAGGTGTCAGGGGCGGTGGTGTCAGTGATTACTGCGTAATATTACGTGGGATAAATAAAAGTATCATGGTTGGTTCGATCATAGTGTTGGATGCACTCACCTTCATGTGACAAAATAAATTGATGGGGTTTTTGAGTTTACCCCTAATGTGCATCTTTCCGTCATTAATGTTAGTAAATTTGATGTAATTTAGAGGTTTTTATAGATGGGTTTTGTAAACTGAAGTGAAATTTATTTTCTGTCAAGGCGTTTGATATTTTGCTCGCCTTCTGATGAAACATCATTACGTATCAGAGATGGTAGAGCTGAATCCATGTCTATATCACCTCTGGAACAAAGAAACAAAAACAAGAGCTTATTATCTAGTACCTCCCCGAGAGAACAGAGTCGTTACTTGAGAAAAAATCTTGCACTGAAGCAGTTTATATGCGACCAAACTCAATTATCTTGCCGACACAAAAATAGATTTATTGAATGACTAACAATGCACGCCAACTAGATAAGGAACCCGTATCCAAGCCTTCTGGTAATAGGCGTGGTGGAATTCGTACTCTATCTGATTTAAATCGTCCTTCTTGTCCTGGTTGTTCAAGATCCAACTAGAGAAGGAGGGAGAGATAGTAATGCTGTTGACTCGATTTTAAACAAGCTAAGCAATTGGAAGCAACGGAAGGATCTGCAGCTTCTTCTAGCTCAGGGAGTTTTGCAGGGACAGGTCAACTACTGTCTGGGGAACCACTAGCTCCAGCATGCAACCCTACTCCGCAGCTACCAGAAGATACCAATCATTGTATTCTGTTCTATGATGATGGGTTCACAGTGAATGATGGTCCCTGTAGGGGTTATCCGACCCTGCAAATACACCTTTTTTGGAGAGCATCAAGAAACGTGAGTGCCCAAAAGAACTCGAACCAGCTGATCGGAGGTCCCAAGTTCATATTTCACTCATAAGGAGAGAAGGAAATATACCGGAGAGAGCAAGCAATGAACTTGTATCTTGAACTAATATTTTTCTGTTGAACTTATTTAGTTTTGATGGTATCAGCTGGTTCTATCCGGACCTGTTGCCCACTTCGTTTTTTCTTTTCCGGCCGGCGGCTGTAGCCCTGTGTAGCCTCTAATGCTATTGTCTGCCGGATCTTTCTTTCATTGCAATATTAGTCGTTTCTTATTAGGTTTTCTTCCATATTTATTTTTTTGAATCCTAAATCTAACATCACGAAAGAAGTTATCCGATTTTTTTGAAGATGGCAGCGGTACACTTCTCTACCCTTTTCAGAAGTCTTCTTTTTATCTCTTGATGGTTCCGGCTTTTTTGGTCGGTTACTTTTGCTGATTATGTTGATCTAGTTAATTAGTCCTTCAAAGTCCCACGTAACCACGTTGCTTTCTGCCACAAGTACACAGAAACCAAACAAAATCTCAGCTGGATTCAATTGCACAATGGTGCTTGGCTGCATGCCCCTACTGACGGCAACAAGAAATTTCTAATCTGGTACTGCTTTAACGTGCCAGGTGAAATACACATGTAATGTAGTGCACTGTGCCGTGCTTTACATGTTCTGCTTTACATGTGATGTGCTGTGCTTAGTCGTGCCGCGTGTTGTGATGTGCTTTATCTCGTGCTGTGCTGTGTCGCGTGCTTGTTTGTGTCGCGTGTTGTGCTGTGCCGTGCTGCCAATTAGTCAAGCACGACACAATACACTAAACTAGCGTGCTGTGCCTGTGCTGTGCCCAAATTTTAGCGTGCTGTGTTGTGCCATTAACATGCTGGCATGGCACAATTTACACCTCTACTGGCACTCAATTACACATGCATTCACAAAATATATGTTGCATTGCATCACTATGAAGCCTGTTTCAATTCGGATTTAAGAACAGATTTAAGGCCAATCGTGAAAACAGGCTCGAGTTTAGATCATATTGAGGCTTTTCATTTTTCCTAGGCCCAACTTAATGAGTGTTGTGTTTTATTTTTTTTCCTGAAAAAAAGTTTGCTTTATTGATCAAATAGGAGTAGTAGTACATACATCAGCAATTGGATACCTTCTAAAACAAAACCATCAAAGAAACATGCAATTAAAACGATATACTTCTATAAATCGTAATTAGTGTCAAGGGTAAAATCCGTGATTCGATGAGACAGATGAAACACTATGGTCCAAGCTTTGGCAGAGAAGAGTAACTCCAATTGTATATAGCCATCTTCAAAGAAAGAAGGCCAGCTGACCATCCAACAAATGACTGGTCCAACAAACCGGTCCGTGCACACCCTTATTATAAGGGCAACCAAAAAACCAAAACCCATTAATCAAAAACGAGAGCTTGGAACCAAAGTACAACTTCTGTAGCCACCGTAGTAGACTCATACGATAATCCGATTGTTGTCAGTAATATCATCGTTCATCCCATCATATTGGGAAGCTGTTGCATAATTTGTATCTTTGTTGACCACCTACATGTAATAGATCAAGATATACAGTTATCCTCTTTAGTTAACCTATTATTAGTTATACGCGGTCTGTACAGTGTTGTCGGCCAAATCAAGAGACTTCCCTCCGCTGTTTCCTTGAAATATCTATCTGCCTTCTTCTATTTCTTGTCTGTATACGGATGGCCATTAAGAATCACACTCATTAAGTTCTTTAACATCATTTCAAATTCCAATTATTGATCATCAAATTCTAAAAAGTCATTTTCAGCTACGGCAAAATCATCTTTGACTGGAGAAATGTATCAACAACAACCACCAACAGGGATAGTGCCATATTATCCTCCACCACCACCATTAGCTAGCAATCAACCGTTACCGAGCAATCCGATCGTGGTGATTGCACATCATTTCTGTGCACCATATCCAGTAGATCTCACCATTTCAAAGAAAACATTAAGTATTACAGAAGGAAATTTTGGTGTGTTTGATATCAATGGCAATAACATTTTGAAAGTTAAAGGTACGCTTCTTAGCATTCGGGACCGTCGTGTACTTGTTGATGCTGCCGGTGTGCCTCTTGTGTCTCTACAACAGAAGGTAATTCAGTGCCAACAATTCTCCTGGATAATTAAATTTCCTTATCATGCATTACTCATTGGTTAATTGATTAACAGTGGGTTTGTGCACATGATTTCAGATTTTTACTTGCCATAGGAGATGGCAAGTGTATAGAGGAGATAGCTCAGACTCAAAAAATTTGTTGTTCAGCGTGAAGAAATCTAAGCTTCTACAAATCAAGACAAAGTTGCATGTTTTTTTAGCGTCTAACACGGCTGAAGAAGTATGCGATTTTAAGATCAAAGGAAGCTATTATGAGAGATCTTGTGTCATTTGTCACGGGGATTCCAAAAACATCATTGCTCAGGTAACAATCTAAAAAATGGCATTCCATTTTCCATTGCTCTTGATATTGAACATGTGCACATCGACCATATTAGTAATACGTGTTCAGGATGTCACCCATTTCAGTTGTTTGGCCAACTTTGGTTGAATGACTGGTAAAAACAATAATCCTGGGCCAGCAGGCACCGGGGTTGCATACTATTTAGGATATATAGCCTGGCTCCGTCACTGGTTGAAACAGGAAGTGCATAGCTAGTTCTAATACTAATCTGTTGACTATGTTGTTTATGTAGATGCACAAGAAACATACTGTCCGAAGTATTGTTCTAGGGAAGGATACATACTCGATCACCGTCTACCCGAACGTCGACTATGCATTCATTGTTGCGCTGTGTGTCGTTCTCAATGAGATCAATATGGATAGAAAAGAGGAAGATTAAGCTCTTAAGTTTGTTACGGTTGTTATGTAAATACCTCTGTATCAAAGTTTAAGTACATTCTATACAAGGTTTTAAATCATATTGAAAATGAATTCTTTTTTGGGGGTCAAAAGAAAAAAAGGGAATAATGACAAGCAGCACCTAAAGTGAAAAGAGAGAATTCTAAGGGAATGAAAAAGGGTGCACAAGATAACAAAAATGGCACCTCAATCAAATGAATACAACCAAACCCAAAGTGAAAGAGAAAATTAAAACAATGAGTCTACACATACCGAGAGGATCTCTGCTGAGAGATAAGAGCTTCTCCAATGGATTGTGTGTGGGGTAAAAAATCTTAATCCACATAGGATCCATCTCAATTTTCTCTAAAATCCTTCTCCACCCCAACCTCTTCAACCAATGTCAAGATAATGTGTCTTAATTTTAGGAAGACATCCTCTATGTGAATTCCCCTCTACATTGTCATCTGAAAAATGATCCTACATGGTGCTTTAGGAGTATCCACAGTGAATTTGAATTCATAAGGAAGTTCTGCTTCTGGCCAATTGGAGATGGAGCAAAAATTCAGACATGGAAAAATAAATGGGTTTTGGGGTTAGCCTCTCCTCCCATAGCTAAGCATGCAGCTCCAGACTTCTACAACATCTCAACAGTAGCCGATCTTATTGATGTTAATACTAAAACATGGAAAATTGAACTAGTTCCTAACAACTTTGATGAGGCATCAGCAAAGCTTATTCTAAGTATGAGGATCCCAACGAACAGCAAGGATAAACTGATCTGGACAAAGACGAAGAATGGTTGCTTCACTGTGAAATCTGCTTATCATACTCTCTACAATATGAAATTCCACTCAGCGGATGGCAATCGTCCCTCTAATGCAGATCCAATTTGGTCCAAGGTGTGGGGTATCAATACTATTCCTAGAGTTAGGCTATTCATATGTAAGTGTATAAGAGATATAGTCTCTTCTAAAGTGAGAATGAACAAAAATGTGAAGCAAAGCAGCGTACAGTGTGTTCGATGTAGAGATGCACAAGAAACTACTATACATCTGTTAGTCGAATGTCCCTTTGCTAAGGCTGTATGGTTTGGTGTCGGTGGCTATCGATGTGAAGGTTCACAATGGAACTCAGGCAGAGAATGGATCGTAGAATGGTTCCAAAACTTTGAAGCAGAGACAATTGAAAAACTGGCTGTCATAGCTTGGTTTATTTGGAAAGAACGATGCTGCCTAGTTTATGGAAATAAAAATAATCCTCCACAACATACTATTCACCTCATCAATAGTTTCTTACAGGATGCTAGCTCCTATAATAGTCTGGTCCCTAACCATCTTAGTACCATGTCTAGAGTGCTGCCCAAATGGAAACCACCAGATAGAGAGTTTGTTAAACTGAATACTGATGGTTCATATTGCTATAGTACTAAAACAGGGGGTTATGGACTGATTTTACGTAATTTTGCAGGTTCCCACATAGGCAGCAGATGCGTAAGCTTTGAAGACGCACTTGGACCAGAACATTTGGAGTGTTTAGCTATGTTGGATGCAGTAATCTGGTGCAAAAGTCGAGGTTTTGATAAACCTGAATTGGAGATGGACTACAGCCCACTAATCAAATCTCTAAAGGGGGAGGAATCAAGTGTACCTTGGGAGCTTAGAGGCATAGTAGAAGACATTTTCTTCTTTTAGTAGTTGGTTTTGTCAGCACACAAACAGATTAGCGAATAAGTGTAACGATCTACGTTACAATTGGTCTCAAGAACAGCTCAATCTTCTGCCCTAGAGTGAGAGAAAGGATGCAGAGGGGATAAGTTGTTAAACTTAGGGTTTTTGATTATATTTTTAGATAACATTCAGAGTTACAATGAAAGAGAATATAAAGAAGAGAGACTACAACTCTACGTGTGACTCGCACGGTTACAACCATAAGGCAATAATGACTTAAAAAGACACCCCTTATCATCGGGTTATCCCTTAACCACATATGGTGCTCTTGTCGTTGGGTCATGAAAAATACCCACTCCTTCAAATCATTCTTGTCCTCAAGGATGGATGATATGAAATGAGTCCACCTTACACACGGTAGCATCAAGGCACTCACACAAATGATTCCCCTCCTGCGGATATTAAGCATCAAGCTGGGTCGGCAGTCTACCTTTGAAACAACCCACAAAATCAAGCTTCCTGTGTTCATCTTCTCAAGTGAAATGAACCCATTATCTGCACAAGTCACGGCATGGTAGGGACTAGAAGAAGAGTCTTGGGTCTTGGAAATATTACTTCATGACCAGTTGAGCCCTGAACATGAATATTCATGGTTTCTTCTCTGTAAATAGCTTGCTGGCTGAGTTGCAGTCTAAAGCCTAGCCCCACGACTACCCAGAAAAACTTCCCTTGCCCATCTCTTTTAGAGGGGGTTACTTCTTCATTTCTGGCGTTACAGAAAAAGGTTTTCAGGCGCTGAAAGTTAACTTTCACCTGGTTGTTCTTCATTTTCTTGAAGTCCAGAAAGTCTTCACTTAATCCTTCCAGCTTGAGTACATTAAGAACCAAGGTAGCAATAGTGCAGTAACTCTCTCTCCCACTGTTAGCCGTGCAGAATGTCGCGGAATGACTGAATAATAAAGGACAGTGCTGGCTTACCATCAGATATTTCTGAACTCTTAGTGTCGTGGCCACTACCAACCCCAAAATACTTCCACACTCACTTCTTGTACTGTAACCAAGGATTTTCCTAGGAATGAAAGCACTTGATTCCATGATCAGCTTCACATATTCTTCTTTGTAATAATGATACAGAACTCCAATAAGAAGATTACCCATAAGGCCACCGTATGAGGTACATAACTTCATTTTTCTCATCTGGGAAGCTGTAAGATATTGGTGGGATGTGCTCCTTTCACCAAATGACATACTACCTGCCTTTACCCAGCAGTGTATAGCCCATAACTTTACTGCCCACTCCACCAAGACATCCTTGTCCTCAAGGATGAAGGACTTAAGAACCCTACAGGTTGAAGAAGTACAGTTTTCCCTTAAATTTCACCCACCAACGCACAGCAGAGCCACACCTCCCACAAGTAAACGTAAGTGCCCAACACTCCCAACAGTTATCTTCTCAGTTTTATGATTACAGTAAGACAGACTCCTACAAATCTTGTAGTGCAAGGGAAGGAGATAGCCCACATCAAAAGAATATGGAACTGAATTGCACATAAACATCTCCGGCTGAGTCACAAATATATAGTCCTGCTCATTTAACTGAACCCTGACACCCATCTTCCTTGAAGTAACATGCAGGAGTTCAATATCAGCAGATAATTCCTTTGGAAGATGTCAAGGTAACAACCTTGCATTTCTGCAAAAAACCCATACCACACTACCAAGTATTTTCTTCTCATACGCCTTGAGTAAGAACATCATGAATGGATGTTGCTGCCCACAAGTAAACTCGGGTTTAAATTTTTCACAGCCATAATACAAGGACTGTTCGTTCCCTGCCTTCATCCTCTCATACAGCCTGTTAGTAAGATGTAACAAGAGATGATTCACTTACCAGCTAAGACTCCATCTATTGTTACCACAACTCCAATATTTGGGTGCTTCAAAGCAAACACATACATAAGAGAGAACACTTCCCATACTCTCTTTCTACTGAAACTCCTGACTCCGATCAAACATCTCACATCCGTCAACCAAACCTTGGAAATCTATTATCTGGTATAAATTTTGAAGAGATGGCCATCGCTTCATGCAGTCACTTACTGTCTTCATGTGAAGTAGGACAAAATTCTGAGCTCTGAGTATAACCATCTTGTAACCATGTTGTTGCAAGAGTACTGAAGTACACCTTGTCATACTCCCGCTCCCTTCGACAGTACAAGAGCCTGGAATGAACCTAATCACCTTCCCCTGACTCTCACTACAATGTTCCATTACTTCAACACATTTAGCTACCCAACATCCCACACCAAAGACTTCACAACAATAATTATGCTGACGATGTACTCTCCTAGCTCCACTCTTCACATTCATCGCATGCTTAAACTGTAACAACTGGCTACAATCCTCATTCCATTTAACATTCCATCTAATACTACCACTCACAGTAGAGCTAAGTAAATCAGATATTACAATGAAAACCCATTTAAAACCCTCACAATTAAGGAAATTATACCCCTTCTCCTGTGTATCCTCAATAGCAGTAAGTTTTGTCAACTGAATAATGAATAACTTCAGGCCTATAAGAATTCTTTGTGGATTTGTCTCAAACAGAGTAACTGCACAACCTTCATTATCACTAGTAGCCAATTGAACCCTTACAAAATCATCCACACTTGTGTGATTAAGCAGGTCCTGAATTGTGATCGAACCTGAAGTATTAAAACCTTTAGAATGAGAACTCCACAGTAGTGTTTCACTTATTTTACCTCGATCAAACAACATTCTCGAATAGCTAGCACCATTACTACCACACAGAAACCAATTACAATTTACAATCAGCAAATATAAGCAATACCCATTTTCACACTTCAGCTCAGAAATAAAATCTTCAAGATATTTATCCACAAAAATAGGTCTATAAAACTCCTTTCCTCTATCATGTAAGATTCGAGCAAAATTATAACTAGGTGAAACAAGACCATCTTGATAATGTAGAAACTTCAAAATTCCATCAAAAACAGAGAAACTAGGTTGATGATTACCTTCATCTACTGGTGAATTTGAAAATTCTTGTGAGAAATCACTTACTAAACTTGATTCAACGGATGTTGTATCCGCTTTGCCAGCGATATATTTCTCTATCGACTTCAATTGCTCAACCACAGATCGAATTAATCCAGGAATCTCTCCAGATCTAGATTTCTTAAGAGATGGATTATTCTTCGATTTGCTTGTAACTTGAGTTTGAGCTTGTATTAGGATATCAATCCTATCAGATATCTCCTCACCTACCGATTCTGAAACTTTAGCTTCAATATCTTCAGAACTGGATTCGAATTTCTTCAAATCGGACTCCACTGAATCAACAATTACACCATCAATTTCTTGTTCCTTCAACCAACGTTCCTCAGAAGCCTTTAATTCAGTAGATGATAACGATGGCATAGCCTTCATTACTGTACTGATGATGTCTTCAGAAATTTTGCTCTGAGTATCATCGATTTGACCCTGATGTTGCTCTTGGATCTTTATCAGTGCGTTTAGCTTCTTATTAAGCTCATCTATGCGTTTTTGATTCTCCATTGAAACAGGTCACTCTGAATCGAGTGCTCTGATACCACTTGTAACTTACGGTTTTTGATTATATTTTTAGATAACATTCAGAGTTACAATGAAAGAGAATATAAAGAAGAGAGACTACAACTCTACGTGTGACTCGCACGGTTACAACCATAAGACAATAATGACTTACAAAGACACCCCTTATCATCGGGTTATCCCTTAACCACATATGGTGCGCCTGTCGTTGGGTCATGACAATAAGTGTGCGGATTCTTTAGCAAAACATGCCCGTAAAGAGGGCATTTCTAGTAGTTGGACGGATGTTTGTCCAAATTTTATTATCTCTGAACTACTGTCAGACATCTCTTAGCTGACTAATAAAAATAATTAATGAGTATATTTCATGATAATTCTAATCAATGAAAGAGTGACACATATATAAAAAAGAGAATAAACAATTTTTGGAATGGAGATAAAAACCATACACTCCTAATATCTAGGAATTTTTATCTCTAAATGACCTAGAGGATGTCTAAAATATGATGCCACATAGGAAAGAACCACATCCACCATTGGAGAAGCTCTAAACTAAGCTAAAACCGAAGAGGAGATAAATTTGGAAAGTGTGGACCCAACACTTTGGAATTGCAGGACCCACATTATTATTGTGTCCGTCGAATTTAGTTTAGTTTATCTCTTGGTACCTAAGAATATTCGAACCAAAAAAACTTACCTAAACAAATTGTCTTATCATTAAATAAATTGGCCCACACGTACTCCCGTTGTTTATGTGGAAAGCCATCACTTTAGAATATGCAGAGGCGGGCCCACCACCGTCTAATTAATTTTTTCTTCTTCGCTCATTCATGAAATCATCTAGAAATTTTAACTTTTTATTGTTTCTCTCAAAGCAAGCACTATGGTGGCCTAAGCCATCTCTATTGAATAGAGAAAGGGGAAGGCAGAAATGACGAAAAAATGGCAACCACGGTGGTCTTAGCTATTTCGAGACGGAAATTGGATTTCCGCAGCTTTTCTGTGCGGAAATCCGATTTCTGTAAAAAAAAATCTGCGGAAATCGGATTTCCGCACAGTCAAAGCTTGACTTTTGACCGGCGGAAATCCGATTTCCGTAAAGAATAGGTTTCTAGACAGGAGAATTTGATCTGCAATGGTTTTGAGTGAACAAGTTTTGAGAATTTGAATTTTGTTCAATCTAAAAGAGTATGTTCTCAACATATATATATATATGCTTTGTTTGTATCTTTCAATTTGAATTTTCATAAAACGACTCTGAATTGTTTAAATAACTCAACATAATTTTCATTGATTTAGGAAAACAACTACAATACAATTTAAAGTCCTAAAAACGAAACAAACTACATTGCAAATTCATTGGTTAAGGACTAATTATCTTGAGACTCATTATCTTGAGATCCATCTTGAGATTGAGATTCATTGCAAATTCATTGCTTGTCGTTCATCACTCTCGTTCGTAGCACGCATCAAACTTGAATGGAGCTTTGTTGGCATACATAAATTGATCTCGACCTTCTCGGACCTAAACAAGAAGAGTAGTAGTAAAAACGTTAGTATGCTTTCTAATTATAAACTATTACGACTAACATTATGGGAAATATTTAATAGCTTACCAAGTCTTCATGTGATGCGCCACTTCTATTTTTGTCGGTAAATACGGCCAAGAATTCCAACATACTCCACAACTTCTTTTCGAATGTGATTTTGCCATCGATTTTGAATCGAATGTTCATCTCTTTCATTAGGATTTCCTGTACTTCTCTTAAAAAATGCAAAAAAAATTCCCCAAAATTGAGATCCATTTTGTGCGGCACCAACGGTTCCATCGCATGATACAAAAATAAAACAATTGGTAATGGCAAGATCTTCCTCAGGAGTGAATTTCCTAAACACCATTTTGAAAAAAATGGTGATGAAAAAAATTGAAAATTTGAAGGGAGAAAGAAAGAATCAATAGAAACAAGATTGATTGGGGTGGATTTGTCAAAGAGAAAGGATTCTCTTATATAGAAACGGCTATTTTTTTTGAATTTTGAAAAAAGAGTCGTTGGGGATCTGACGGTCATGAAAAAATAGAAAGATGGATGGTTGGATGTTGAGGTGTAGAGGGGGTGTAAGGAAAAAAAAGGTCAAACGGTATTATTTATGGGACGGAAATCCAATTCCCGCATGACTTCTGGGCGGAAATCGGATTTCCGTAAAAAGTTTTCTGCGGAAATTGGATTTCCGCCATGCGGGAATTGGATTTCCGCCTCGCTTCTCTATTGCTATTGCCTGCTACGAACCCGTAGCAGGCAATAGAGAAGTCTATCAATTTCTCTATTCAATAAAGAAATTTAGCACCATAGTAGTTGCGTTTCTCTATTCAATAGAGAAGTCTCCCCAAATAGAGAACCATAGTGCTTACTCTCAGTCATCACAAAACCCTTCTTTTTTTTCCTTTTTTCATTTTACATAGTCAGATTTTGCTTCTCTTGGTGGATACGCAATACCCGCCTATACCCAAAAATGGGTGAGTATTTTTACCCTCTTTATTTTATTGATTAATGTCAAAGAGTTGTTCCATAATGTTTGCTCTAACGATTAAAAAAATATATTATCTATATCTTTTCTAAGAATCCGACATATGGATTTTTTGAAGATAACTTTATAGTCAGCCATGATGGGAATGCTAGAGTAGGAAATTTTCTTTTCCATGGATTAGGGGTTGTGATTCAAAAACAGGTTGGAGTCCAACTTGTAGCAAGGCAATTCCAACCACATTTTGTCATCTCTTTCAAATTTAGAATGACTGTAGAATCCGACTATTCAATTTTTAAGTAAAATGTATAGTAATCTATCAATATATGCTAAGAACTATGTTGCACAGACACGAACATGTGACACGGTTACGGGGATACGTCAATTCTAAAAAAAAAAGGTTATGGGGACACGTTGTACATGCATTATACACGTCATTAAAATAAAATTTTACAACAATCTACTCAACAAAATGATTATTATTATTTATTAAATATTTACTGTTGATTAAATAAAATTAATAGTATGAAATAATGATCTAGTCTTTCACTAATAATGGTTAAATTTGATTAAAAGGTGGAGATTTTAGCGTCATATATATAGGTATTTTTGATTTTCCAAGCCAATACACATCATTTTTGGCGTGTCTGAAAGTGTCTAATCAGTGTCCGCAAAGTGTGTGATTTCGAATTTGTAGGAACACATGACGTGGCGTGTCCATCGAGTGTTGGCAAGTGTCGAACATGTGTTATGTATGATCGTGTGTTCGACACGGTTACGACAACTTTTCAGGCGTGTCCGTGCAACATAGGTTAAGAAAAATCGGTGACTTCTAGTAGTCAGAAATATATATTGGCAAACATAAATGATACAATGCTGATTGAAAAAATTAACAGAAAATAAATTAAAAATTCTCCTTTGCAAAATAAATAAGAAAACAGTAAATGAATGAAAATATCTAGGACTTGAACTAATCGGTTTATACCGAACTAAAATCATCACTTACCATAGAGAAATGGTTTTATTCGGTTCGGTTAGGTTTAGAACTAATCAATTTGGTAATGATAATATGCTGCCAACTAGATTACATAAGATCAAAATATATGGTAGGCCAGTTGACTTGTATAAGGTGTACTTTGCATTGTTTTGCTCTGCAATTTCATTGCTATATATGTTCGTTGCCATGTACCCTTGCATTCCTCTCTAGCCAAATGCTCCAACAAATGACCAAAGTGCATTTGCATCAGCTACAAGCCTGTTGATGCCCCGTGCATAAGATCCTCGAGATGGCAAACCTGTTGGTTTATACGCGGTTGGCATAGTGATACAGCGCTACCAAAAATTAGTAGACATTTATTGAAATCAATTTGGCTAGCGAGAAATGCGATCGTAAATCGGGTTAAGGTGAGGTCTGTGGATGATATTGTGACTGCGGCAAAGCTAGACATTTGCCTATGAACTTCTCAAACAGAGATTTTCAGATCTTATACGACGACGCAAGTAGTATTTCATTGGGAAACTCTAGTTAACTTGTAAGGCGTCATTTTCTTTTTCATTTGGGGTCTCGCGACCATCTGTACATAGCAGTGTAAATATTTTTTTTCCCCCTTAATATATCCTTTTTTCTATCGAAAAAAAAAAAACTCACATTGAAAACTTATTTACAATGCTAGGGTTGGCCAAGATTTATATACTTTACATATCAGGGTATCTGGCGAAGTGAGACTATTCTCAACCACTTTCCTCCCTCCATTGTTTCCCTCAAAATCCATCTGCCTTCTCCTATCTGTCTGTTTCCCTACTTATATGGATAGCCTTAACAATTACAACCTATTAAAAGTAATTAAGTTTTGTACCATCAAATTCCAATTAATTTTTATCACTTTCTGAAAATCAATTTCAGCTAGGCAAAATCATTTTGTCATTTCAGCCAGGCAAAATCATTTTGTCTAGAAAAAATGTATCAACAACCACCAAACGCGATGGTGCCATATTATCAACAACCACAAGAAGACATGTATCAACAACCACCTCCAGACATGTATCAACAACAGCCACCTCCAGGCATGTATCAACAACCACCAACAGGAATGATGCCATATTATCCACCACCACCACCACCATCAAACACCGGAGCATCACCAACCAATCCTATCGTTGTCATTGCACCTCATTTCTGTGCACCTTACCCAGTAGATTTTACCATTGCAAAGAAAACTTTAGCTATTACGGAAGGTAACTTTGGTGTTTTTGATATCAATGGAAATAACGTCTTTAAAGTTAAAGGTACGCTTCTTAGCATTCGCGACCGTCGTGTGCTTGTCGATGGTGCCGGTGTTCCTATCGTGTCTCTACAGCAGAAGGTAACTCATTGCATGGTTCCTAATTATATTATGCATATCTCATTGGATGTTAACTATTAATATTGGGTTTGTGCACATGATTTCAGATTTTGACTTGCCATAGGAGATGGCAAGTGTATAGAGGAGATAGTGCGGATTCCAAAGATTTGTTGTTCAGTGTGAAGAAATCCAGTCTTCTGCAACTCAAGACAAGTTTGCATGTTTTTTTAGCATCTAACACATCTGAAGAAGTATGTGATTTTAAGATCAAAGGAAGCTATTATGAGAGATCTTGTGTCATCTATGTTGGTAATTCTAACAACATCATTGGTCAGGTAATAACATACGAAACATTAATCGCATTCCAATTTTCATTACCTACATGTTTAGGATGTCATCCTGTGGTTTGGCCAATTCTGATTCAATGCCCAACAGACACTGAGGTTGAAAACGCAGAACCCGTTTTTCGTATTGGCATGGTCCATTTTACCCTATTAACATGATAGCACACACAAAGATGAATTTCGACCACCACATTGGATCTAAGCTTATTTTAATTTATCCTGGCTCCGCCACTGGTTTGAAAAATGACATGTATAACATAGTTTGTCATTTGTTTTATAGATTTTAGCTATCTCTTATAAAAAAATTGTCGACTATATTGTTGTTGTAGATGCACAAGAAGGAGACTGTGCAAAGTATCGTTCTAGGGAAGGATACATACTCGATCACTATCTACCCGAACGTCGACTATGCATTCATTGTTGCGCTGTGTGTGGTTCTCAATGAAATCAATATGGATAGAACTGGTGAAGATTAAGCTTCTTTTTTTTGTGTTAAGTTGGCTAAACCATGGATTTCATTTCCTAGCTTACTCAATTAGGGAAGATGGTCTAAAGAAAGACTTTGCCATGGGTTTTATTTTCTAGCCTAGTACCCTAGTTTGTTTGGGACTAGAGGCTTGGTTGTTGTTGTTGGTATTAAGCTAGCTCTTATTGATGTATCAATTTTCAAACTTCGCTATGGTTGTTGTTATATAGATTTTATTCATACACAAATGAATTATTTTTGGGAGATTCACATCCCACTGTTGCAATTGTCTATCCATATTTATGTGTAGCGCAATGTAGATTGGTAAAAGTTTCATGAAATAGTAAAGTTATTGGGTGATGATATTACTTGTGACTTGAGT
>JAJJMA010320419.1:2147-13268 GCA_023529015.1 Papaver nudicaule
TAGAGAACTTATTCTACGAAGTGACCTTGGAATCTAATAGACTAGTTGAACTTGTAACTTGTCTAGGGTTGTTAACAATCGAAATTATTGAAGATTACACTTGTATGATTACTATTATTCATGCTTGGTTGTGGAGAATGAATCTTTGATCAATGCCTTTATCATAATTTGAATCACAAATTTACTATTTTCTGAATTTTTGTTTAAACAACAACAATCCCAATTTTCATAACAACTTGAACTCACACCTCCCTGTGGATTCGAACTCGACTTACTTCACTACTTCTTTATTGAATTTGTGTAATAGTTGAGATCATATTATTGATTGGTTTGACACACCATCAAATTGGCGCCGCTGCCGGGGAGGCAGGGGTAGATTTAGGTTGTTATTTTTGCTTTTTATTCTTGCTTTTCGTTTCAATTTTAAGTTCTAATTAAAATCTCAAAAATCTTATTTCAGGTACTTGATCTCTGGCATCAAAACGTTGGAATTATGAACGGTATGGTATCACAACACGCGGGGGAAAAGTACTACAAGAACCTCAAATAGAAGAGATGGATGCGAATGGCAACCCTCTTGTACCTCCACATGTACCAAATCCTCCACCACCCCCACCACCCGCAAAAACACTCAAGGAGCTTACATTACCAAACTTGGAGGAGCAACCTTTTTGTGTACGGCTGGATGGTTCTATTGAGTTGAAGCCGCAATTGGTTCACTTGTTGTCCAAGTTCAATGGGTTAGCAGGAGAAGACCCCAACCGACATTTGCAATCGTTTCATCGTATTGTGATCAGTTTAAAGCAAGGGGCTGTGGATTCTGATCAAGTTATGTTGGCAGCCTTTCCATTCTCATTATGCGGTGCTGCGGAAGAATGGTTATATTATCTTCCTCCTGGAAGCATTCCAACTTGGACGACAATGAAGAAGGCATTCTTGGACAAGTACTTTCCAGCATCAAAAACAACATTGATTCGTAAGGAGATATGTGGTGTTAGGCAAATGACCGGAGAGACTTTCTATGAGTATTGGGAACGTTACAAGAGGTTGTTAGCTAGCTGTCCACATCACCAAATCAGCGAGCAACTCATTGTTCAATATTTCTACGAAGGATTGCTTCCAAGTGAGAGACATTTAGTTGATGCGGCGAGTGGTGGTGCATTAACCAACAAGACCATTGAACAAGCTACAAATTTGATTGAAAGCATGGCTGCAAACATGCAACAATTCTACACTAGAGGTGAACCAATGGTAAGAAAGGTTAATGAGGTGAGTGATTCTTCACACTTTGAACATAGAATGAGCAACATGGAGAAGATGATTCAACAAATGGCGTCGGTTATTCTTCCATCATATGATGGGAATGTAGAACAAGCAAATGCCATGTATCAAAATCAGCAGCGTCCAAGATATGATCTATACTCTAGTACGTACAATCCGGGGTGGAGAGATCATCCTAATTTCAGTTATGCCACCAAGCAATCTGCGGTTCAAAGTCCGTCATTCAACCAACATGGTGGTTCTTCATTCTTTCAGAAACCACAACAAGAACCTCAAGGCACGAGTGTAGATGATAAATTGAACCTTATTCTCACTACATTGGCACAAGATAGGCAGAAATCAGAGATGGCAATGAAAGATGTGCAACATCAAGTTAGCCAACTAGCCAATGACATCAACATGTTGAAAGCAAAAGCAGCAGGTACACTTCCTTCTCAACCCTTGAATCCAAGAGAGACTGTCAGTGCTGTGACACTACGAAGTGGGAGGCAACTTGAGCAACAAGAACGGGAACAACCGCAACGGGAGAACCATGAATCTGTTTTGGAACCGGATAATGAAGAGAACAAGGACAATGCAACCCCTAAAAAGGCCGATATGATACCAAATTCTAACTCTAAACCTTTTGTTCCTTCTCATGCAACTCTTCCACCTTTTCCTAGCAGGTTCAAGAAGGCAAAGAAAGAGATGCAAGACAGCGAGATTTGGGAGATCCTTAAAAAGGTTCTTGTAAACATTCCACTCGTTGATTTGATTAGGCAAGTTCCTCGTTATGCAAAGTGTCTAAAGAAATTGTTCACTAACAAGCAACAATTAGCCGGGAATGAAGTTATGAGTGTGGGGGAGAGCGCCTCGGCGTTTCTTGAAAAGAAACTCCCACCTAAATTGAAGGACCCCGGTAGTTTCACTATACCATATTTAATAGAGCTTTGTTAGATTTAGGAGCCTCCGTCAATGTTATGCCTACTTCAATTTATGAATCTCTCGATCTTGGTCCTCTTAAGGAGACGGGTGTTATTATTGAACTTGCAAACAGGTCTTACGCTTACCCGAAAGGGATTGTTGAGAATGTTTTAGTGCAGGTAAATGAATTGGTGTTTCCCGCGGATTTCTATGTACTTGATATGGAGAATTCATCCGGTTCCACACCTTTGCTATTGGGTAGACCATTTATGAGTACCGCTGGAGCAAAGATTGATGTCCAAAATGGTTCTTTGACATTGGAGTTCGATGAGGAAGTCATTCGCTTCAATATCTTTGATTCAATGAGGTATCCAAGTGATGTGAGTTCTTGCTTTTCCGCTGAATTGATTGAGAAAGGCTAGAGAGGAAGTACTACGTCAAGCTAAGGACGTTAAACGAGGCGCTTGTTGGGAGGCAACCCAATGATTGTGCTTAATGGGAGTCAACCCATTCGATTTCGCTTAGTGGGAGTCAACCCACCAGATTTCTACCCATACTTGAATTCCATTGGATGAGTCAATCCACATTGAGGACAATGTAGAGTTCAAGTGTGGGGGAGAGGTACGTATTTCTTTCTTTCTCTCTAAAAAAAAAAAAAAAGAAAAAAAAAAAAAACAAAGCAGAAAAAAAAAAAAAAAAAAAAATAAACTTATAAAAAAGAAGAGCTTATGAAGACAATGAAGATGAGTTTATGGTGAAGTATCCTTGTTTTGATTTTGAGTTGAAGATATTTATTGTTGCAACTAATTGTTGATTGAGTGATTCATTTGAAGATAACAAGGAGAAAGTACAAAAGCTCGATTTGGTGGAATGATTTGTGTTGAAGATTGTCAAGAGGAACATCATAAAAAGATCAAAGGGAGGTTGATGCTTGTCTTTATTGATGTTGCTGATTTTGTTATTTTTGTGAGGTGTGCGAAGCATTGAGGAGATCAAATTTCATACCCAAAAGAAACAAGGAAGATTCCAAGAACTACATGGAGAATGAGTGCAAGTCGGTGAAGCCATGGTTATGATTTCAAGCTAAAATTGTGAAGAAAGAGAGGTATGTAACCGACTTGCCATGATTACATTGATAATTTCAGTTTTGGATATATGGGTGTTGAGGATTTTAGATGCAAGCAAGAACCATGCATAAGTTGAAGACTCGAAGACAATTGGAGTATTTTACAATTTTGAAACCACAATCATTCATGGAGTGGTCCTTACCACTACGTTGGAGCTAAACATGTCGATTCTTGGAGAGTTTGTGGTTGATTTTTGTTCGTAATGGCAAGGAAAGGAAGAGGATTGATTCTTGCGGATTTTACTGTGGATTTTCATGGGTTTGGTGGATGTTTACAAGACTCAAGAGAGATAGATGTGGTGGTCTAACGAGTTATGATGAAGCGAGCAATGGGGCATAATCAATTGAATTTCGAAGATATATGGGTTGCATTTTAACAAGAACAAGTACAAAAATGATTGTAAATTCATGTCTTTGAGATTGAAGAATCAACACATAAGAAGATAAAGAAGTTCATATTTTGGAAGAATCATGTGCCGGTTATATTTGTGCAAGAACTAGAAGACGATCCCATGGAGAAGAAGAAGCCTAATGCTCTCTTTAAGTACAACCGTTTCATCACTAACGGAATCATTGTGCTTGGAGTTTGCTTGAGGACAAGCAAAGACTAAGTGGGGGGGAATTTGTTAGGTGCTTAAAACACATATGCAAGAGTACCTTAATCATACACTTATGTCTAGCTTATGCCTCATAAATTCTTTATATAACGTTGTTTTCTATTTTGCAGGTACAATTGCTTAAGAAGAAGAAAAATGATGTTACTTTGTCATAAATCACAAAAACAAGGAATTTACTGGAGGCAGCCTAATTTGTTACAGGGAAGCCATTTGAGTTCCAAATTACTGAAGCACCGCATGATCAACTAAGGGCAGCCGGTGTGTTTTGAGTTCAGAGTTTCCAGGGCAGACGCAAGCAGGATCAGGGCCACCTCCTCCTTATAATCTTACAGAACAGCCGAGCTTTTCATCATTTCAAATTCACAACCTTCAGTTCTGACTGCCAAAGTCTGTAGCCATGGTTTAGTTTGGCAAAAATGCCAAGAGAGACTTCCGAAGAAGGAGAGAACATCAGGTTCGAGTACAAGAGACTGAAGAGAGACATAGACAGTGGTTCGAGTTTATCAGAAGAGTTTTGGGTACCACCTGGTTCAAATTTTGGGTTCAGTTGGACTGAGATACAGAACAGACAATACTGCCAGTTTCTACATCAGCAAACCATGGTCCCGATGGTTGGTGAAAGCATGGATTCGAAGAGCAGAGGAAGGAACTAAAGAATGGGGATGAATCAGAACACGGGTTCTAACAATGGGTCAGTGAGAAATCTGACAAGAGGGTAACTGAGTTCAGTTTATGTCCAGGAGAAACTGGAATGAAGAAGAGGATGGCTGCCGTTAGGATATGATTTTGAAAAGGAGAATGATGACTGTTTCAGCATCTTTGATTGATTGGAGTGTGTGTGTGAATGAGATTTTGCAGGGAAGGAGATTACAGAGGCTTGAAGAAACAAATGAGACTCAATTTATATCAACATCAGTATACGCCTACAAGGTATTTGGTAAATTTCCTGACTATCAGTTCAGTTGCTGGTTGACTGAGCCAGTTTTGCCACCGGCTAGCCCATGGTCTGGTAGGTATTTGCGAAGGTTTAAGACATGAATTTGAAGTCAGTACAGAATTGTAGGTTGGGTCTAAGATAAGAAGAATTGGCCGGAAATTGTGAGGTTTGGGGTTAGGACAGAATTCAAAGCTAGGCAAGAAGGAGATCAGCATCTCAAGTGAAGTTCAATTTCTGGGAACCTATGGTGCCATTGTGGAGCTGCTGTGATGAGCTGTTGAGATGAACAAGAGATTTGAAGCCATTCCAACTACAAAGAGACGGTGCTGAATTGAATGATCTTGGGTACAGTTTACAAGAGCTGCAAGAAATGGCTGAAGTTCTTCGTGGTCTGGGCACAGTGTTGGTTGAGAGTACAGAAAGAAGTTGATGTGCTGTGTGAGTTGGTGGAATGTTTCAGATGTGGTTTTAGGGACTGGGTATGCACGGTTCTGTCAGGAGATTTAGCTAGAGATGTTGGCTGCTGTGGGTTGCCGTGGTGTGGCTGTATTGTGCTGGTTTGTGTGGGTTTGGCAGGTCTTTTAGGCCTGAACTGTCAGTCATTAAACTGCCAGATTTGCCCTGAACTATAAGTCTCTGGCAAAGGTTCAGAACGTTAATCTGAAGGCAGGTTAGAAGTTGGGTTTGATACTGCATAAGATCTGGCAGCAATTGGAAGGTGTTTTGTTCCTACAAAACAACTAAGATGAAGGGGTTTTAGCCGTTGATTGTCTGTGGTGAATGATGAAGATTACTGAGGTATTTATGGTAGTTTGAGCTTGATTAGGAAACTGGGTTTCCGTAGGAGGATTGGAGGCTATAAAAGAAAGGATGCGCAGCAGTCATGATCCATCTTTTGACATCTTTCTGACCATCTTTACACCATCTTTCCACCAGTTCTAGGGCAGAGTTTTGGAGGCACAACAGCAACCCTTTTGGAGGCGCAGGAGAACTACACGGATTACTGAGTTTGCTTTTCGTATCAACTTTTAGTTTTAACAACTTATTTTCTCTCAAAGATTATGTTTTCTTTTAAGAACATGAGTTGCTAGTTTTCTTTATTGATTGGGGAGGATTTCAAAACTCCCAAGACATGAGATTTTAATCAATTTATGCAAGTTAATCTTTCAATATTTTTGTTTTGTTGATTGTCTTTTACCGTGCTATGACCATGAGATGTATGCTAGTTGTTCAAGTGGCCAATTGAATATCTTGTATGCAACTCTAATGCTAGTTTAGAGAGCTCTAATCCGTAATTGTTAGAGTAATCTTAACATAAGTAGTAAAACATTATTTGTTGCAATGGGATGTTGTGGACAATAGTGTGTAGAAGTCAACCCTAAGTTAACATGCCGAACTTGTGAGCATGTGGTTAGGATCAACCCGATTCATAGAGCATATCGGTTAATTACGTTACACTTTGAGAACTTATTCAAAGTGGCCTAATTGGCTAGAAACGAGTAGAGAACTTATTCTACGAAGTGACCTTGGAATCTAATAGACTAGTTGAACTTGTAACTTGTCTAGGGTTGTTAACAATCGAAATTATTGAAGATTACACTTGTATGATTACTATTATTCATGCTTGGTTGTGGAGAATGAATCTTTGATCAATGCCTTTATCATAATTTGAATCACAAATTTACTATTTTCTGAATTTTTGTTTAAACAACAACAATCCCAATTTTCATAACAACTTGAACTCACACCTCCCTGTGGATTCGAACTCGACTTACTTCACTACCTCTTTATTGAATTTGTGTAATAGTTGAGATCATATTATTGATTGGTTTGACACACCATCAGAAGAACGTATCGGCGTACATCAGGAGAAGAGCGGAAAGCTTACCATGCTCAGCGGAATTGGGCACGTCACCGACAAAAGCTGGAAATCTGGTTGAGCATTTAATAAGGATCAGAACGGTCGGATTGTCAGAGTTGACTCGTTGACTCAGTGGGATATGAGTCATTGTTCTTATCCAGTTCAAGATGAGAGGCGCTGAAGTATCGAAAGAGGAACGGTGGAATTGAAGGTCGGCGGATGTGGACAAATACTGTCAGAGTCACAGTCGTCTGTATTAGCTGTCGTCCATTATGTTAAACGCCTATAAAAGTCCACAACTGAGTAGAGCTCAAATACTAGTGAAGATCTTAAATTTGTAAAGTGATTACCATTAGCAAGGTGAGAGTTTATGAGTGACATGAGTTAATAATATATATGTGCTTGTGGAATATTGCTTTAATCTTCATCAGCGTCTTATTCTTGTCTTATCTTATTTAATCTGTTTTATATTTCCGTCTAAATATTCTTCTATGCATTAAGGGAAACCGTACCTTGAATAATAAGTATTAGGATGTGTTTATGATTGATAAACATGGGTGTATTGGTAAAATCACCCTATGGGAATTTTACCAATTACAAGCTTGTTCATCATAAACCTTGTTAAACTTGAACGACCTATGACCATCATCTGTATGTACGGAAGGGTCTGCAATAACAAGCTTTCCATCGTTGCCGATGAATTGTATAATTGTCTGATTGTCATCTGAGCACGGTCGCACACGACCATACACTCTAACATTTCCCCATCCAAGAAAACATTTCCTAATTGTCTGATTGTCATCTGTTTCTTGGGAGGTTGGAAGTTTGTTTGCTTCCTCATATGTTTTCAGCTGTAACTATTGTTTCCTTATGTAAAATTTTTTTACCGAAAAAAACAAAGCATTAATTTAGTTGTATTCTAAATATTGAACGCGATTTTGATCTCGCACTGCGAGATCAAACAAGATCTAGCAGCCCCACAGCTCTTGGATTGGGAGGGGGGGGGTTTATAACCCTTTGATTTATCACGGGTGTGTTATAGAAAAAAATCATTTTAACACCTCTTCTTCCACGGATTTATAACCCTTGGATTCCCAATCCAAGGGTCGATTTTGCTGCTAGATCATTTTTGCTCTCGCACTGCGAGAGCAAAATTTTTTTCCTAAATATTTCACATACCTTAGTAAAAGTGTCACAAATTAATCCAGCGGCTTCTGTTCCCAAGTTCATTGCTGCTTCTACAGTTGACACACCAAACTGTACCATTACCGAATCAGTGTCCCCATAAATAACCTGATACAAAAGGGCTATTAGTTGTCATGAATAAGCAAATAACTCCAAACCACATATAGACTCCATACAAAACCAAGCACCTACTTTTAGCAACTGCTAATATACCTCAGCATTGTGTTCATAGCCGTTAAGAGTCGTGAACCTGTCTTCCACATGCTTCTTTTTGTGCTCGATCATCTGCCGACCTTGACAAGTAAACCACCCAACTTTAAGACCAAACAGGTAATCAAGAGATTGTTTAAAAACTTAAGTGCCAGCAAATTTTCTTCCAATCATTTATTATCATAGCTGGTCACACTAGAAGATATCTCTAAGTAAGGTAATTGGCCAACAGTAGCTCATGTAAACCCATACACAGAATTTGCACTTATCTGAAAGCAGAGAAATGAACAGTTTTCAGCGTTAGTCACCTGGATAAAATGACACGGAAAATGTTATCTCAATATACTAATATACTAAAGTTCAATAATAGTTAGCATCCAAGATTTGCATTTTGTTAAAGACATATATAGAATATCAAGATATTGGACCAAACTGTCGCGTTTTAATAACACTGATGGAACATAACAGTTATACCCTCATTGGGTAATCCTCCCATATTTGTTTGTACTAGTGTTCGCGCTATTTTGAGTTATACTTATACCTTTAAGGCCAGCTGACGACCATCAAGCACAGACTTCTCATGAGGATCCTTGGCTTCCTAGAGCAAAAGATAGCCAAACGTATCATTAGCCAAACATTGTAACCAAGGACAGCACTCAGAGTAAAGAACCAAACAGTACAATCATGAATCACAGTTCAGGAAGCAACCTTCAAATCTGCTTTGGCTCTTTTACGAGCAGCCAACAGTTCTTCAAGAATTTCAGGAAGAATTCCCTGCAAATTACCAATGTTAACACAAAAATTAAAAAGAAAACTTAGTATCTGACTCCTGCTAAAAACTTCAAAACTACAAGGCAAAATTTAACCTTCACAAAAGTTTCCCCGGATGGAGTTTTGTCGACACACTCCAGCGGCAGGTTCAGCTTGCGAACATCATCATCTTGTGAACATCATCAGAAGTAATCCAATTAGCAGTAAACTCCAGTTTTAGCACATTATTTGGGAGCGAATAAATTCACACCCGAAACAGGATTGATTGATGATGATATACGAGCAGCCAACAGTTCTTCAAGAATTTCAGGAAGAATTCCCTGCAAATTACCAATGTTAACACAAAAATTAAAAAGAAAACTTAGTATCTGACTCCTGCTAAAAACTTCAAAACTACGAGACAAAATTTAACCTTCACAAAAGTTTCCCCGGATGGAGTTTTGTTGACACACTCCAGCGGCAGGTTCAGCTTGCGAACATCATCAGAAGTAATCCAATTAGCAGTAAACTCCAGTTTTAGCACATTATTTGGGAGCGAATAAATTCACACCCGAAACACGATTGATTGATGATGATATACTGATGATGTTTTACCCTCCACTCGATGAATAAGATGGAGAGGAACCTGCAAAACAAACAAAAAGGGCTCCGACGCCCAAGTAAGTATGAGAATTAGGTGCAGGAGTTTTTAGGGTTGGATGATCATACCTTTTGGGGATTAAATTCCCTATATTTATATAGATAATAAACTTGGCCGGGAAGACATCTAGAAGCTTCTAGACTCTTCTTTGTCCTATTAGCGGGCTTTGGGCAATTTATATAGGGTACACACATCGCCTCCTCTTAACGTCCAACTTGTTGTGGGGTTAAAAAGTTCGAATTCCCTTTTGCATTAACGACCCGCCCCCAAGCATGAGTAATGGTTGTCGTAGTAAACCGTAATTCGCCCCCACTGTTTGGGAAGATATTGCAAAGACGCCCCCGACTGTACCGGCAATAAATTTGCTCGTTTGCTAGGCGAGACTTTTTGCCATGAAATGGTCTTTTGATGCTCGTGAGCTAGACGAGACTTGAGTTGAGTGCTTTCTGCTTGGCAAGACTTTCGTTGTGTACCTTGCATCATTGAAGGCTTTTGTAGTGTATTTGCAGCTTGGCAAGGCTTTTTGCTCGCAACGTAACAAGGCTGAAGCGCTGGCCGCTTGGGCTGTCTGGCTGTTTGCTTGTATTGAGTACGAGAATTTGGGACAACCACGATTGTTGGGCTCGCAGTTGAGACGAGACTTTGTGCTTGTACTGATACAAGTCTTTATACTCACGTGCAAGGCAAGATTTTATGCTTGCGATAATAGTAAGGCTTGAGTGCTCACGTGTTAGGTGAGGCTTTGGTTGCTTGCGATGTGATGGAAGGCTAAATATTAAAAGGGTCTGAGCAATCATCTCCTCCATACTGTAGGGAATCGAAAGACGATTCTAACGAGCCAAAAATTACTCAATTTGGATGAAAAACGAAGGAAATATCGACGAAACAAGATTGTGCAAGTGCGCGCTTGATGAGTGACATGGCGTAATGACTAGACCAAACTCGATGATGTGGCAGTAATGACTGGACAAAATGTGATGACATGGCAGGGTCTAACTAGATATTTTGCTGACGTGTCAGAGATAACTCAACAGTTCTTGATGACATGGCGCTACTGACACATCGTCTTCTGCTGACGTCGTACATGTTGACTGGGCCTCCTTGCTGAGGTGGCAATGCTGCTGAGCAGTATTGAGGAGTACTGGATCGATGCTGAGCAGGAGGCTGTACCTGATTGAACGGACATAAATTGTTAGGTCGCATCTGACGGACCATACTGTCCATATCTGGATTGGTATTTGCGGCTGGATCATCGCGGCTGGACAAGATCTGACGAACCAGAGATTGACTGAACTTCTGCAACGCTTATTTCTGTTGCACCATCTAGGGTTTTCTGCGACGTTTCCAGGCGTTTTTCGCGACGCTTTAACTTTTCTGCTACAATGTTTCGCGATTTTTTCCAAAAACCCTAACTTTAATCTTTGGATTCATGCACGTTTTCCAAGGTTTTTTCCACAACTTTTCTCAATGGAAAAACACGATTCTTACACGAATCCCCTTAGTCGGCGCCAATGTTTGGGAGCGAATAAATTCACACCCGAAACACGATTGATTGATGATGATATATTGATGATGTTTTACCCTCCACTC
>JAJJMA010320428.1:0-17965 GCA_023529015.1 Papaver nudicaule
CCATATGGTGAATTGGGATGGGATCCGGGGATGGTACACTGGGATGTAGAAAAAGGCGAGGAATCAAATACACGACTCACACAGATGGAATACTTTTGCTACTATTTATTTCAGAGGGATGGTGAGTACTCGACGATTCTTAGAGCGTGTACGCTTTTTCAGGAATTTATAGTGGATGCTTGGGCCGCGACTGAACAGAATCGTCTTCGGTGGATTCGAAAGAATCAAACCAAGTTGCGAGTTAAGAACTACAAGGGACTCGCTGATCTTGGGGTTTCTGGCAACAAAGCGGCGGAACGTGGTCAACCGTTTATACTTCCATCCACATTCATTGGAGGTGCTCGACACAAGTATGAGATATACCATGATTCGATGGCGATCACCAGGTACAACAAACACCTATATATGTTTAATTTTGTTGTACTTGGATTAAGTCGTAGGTGTTAACTTTGTTTTTGTTTCTTGAAAAGGTTTAACCACCACCCGGATATATTCCTCACCATGACAGCAAATCCACAATGGGAAGAAATAACAAGTAATCTGTTAGAAAACCAACAACCGCACGATAGGCCAGATTTGATTGCAAGGGTGTTTGAGCTAAAGCGTAAGGCGTTGATAAAAGAAATACAAGAACGTAGAGTGTTTGGCAGAGTAACCGGTTACGTATACACTATAGAGTTTCAAAAGAGGGGTCTGCCGCATATGCACATGTTGATTTTTCTGGCCAAGGAAGATAAGATACACACTCCGGAGCAAGTGGATAACGTCGTATGTGCTGAGTTTCCAGATGAAGAAAAAGATCCAGAACTTTTTGAGACAATACAAAGATGCATGGTGCATGGACCCTGTGGTACGAGGGGACCGAAAGCAAATTGTATGGAAAATGGCAGGTAAGTCTTTTATGCTTCGATAAATATATTTAACAAGATACGCCCACACGTGTGCACCCACAATTACATCCAATTGGAAATCATGCCACTTCCCAAGTGTTGGTGCTCATGAACAAATAATCTTAATATGTGCGGCAAACACTATCCAAAACTAACTTTTAATTTATGATTTACCAGGTGCACCAAAGACTATCCAAAAGCTTATGCTGAATCAACTTCGATTAGTGAAAATGGGTATCCAGTGTACCGCCGCCGACCCAACCACACGCGGGTTTTCAGTTATCGCAACAAGATATTCACTAATATGGATGTGGTCCCTTATAATCCTCACCTTACCAGGATGTTTAATTGTCATATCAATGTTGAGGTATGTTCCAGTGTGCAGGCTGTAAAGTATATACACAAGTATATTTACAAGGGACATGATTTGACGATCTTGGTTGCCGGTGGAGCTCCCGACGAGATTCTTCAGTATCTGAATGCGAGGTACATAGGATCACCTGAGGGAGCTTGGCGGTTGTTGGGATATCGTCTACATGAAGAGATTCCCAATGTAGTACGACTAGCGGTTCATCTTCCAGGAAAGCAACGAGTTGTGTATGACCCTGAGGATACTGTTGAGCAAATCCATGATACAGCAGACAACACAGTAACCACCTTGATGGCATACTTCGACTACAACAGGTCAGTAGTATTCATCCATCACAGTGGCCCCCTAGCTTTACTTATTATTTTTAGTGCGATATATAGTTTCATATTGTTTGTAACACTATCATCCTCTGATCCTCTGAAAATAATAATGTATGCATTTTTGTTATGCAAAAAATTATGAGTATTGCAGTTTAAATCCAGAAGGGGAGGCATATCTTTACCAAGAATTCCCACAATATTTTGTATGGGATAGGGTTCACAGGGTATGGACTCCTCGAAAGCAAGGGCGTGCTATCGGGAGAATGTATTTTGTCGCTCCAAACAGCGGAGAGTTGCATTATCTGAGGTTATTGCTTACAGTCGTAGCCGGAGCAAAGTCGTTTAAGCACTTGAAAACTACAATAACGGATGGTGTTGAAGTGGTCCACCCTTCGTTCAGGTATGCGTGTATTGCTCGGAATCTGTTGGAAGATGATAGAGAGTGGCAGAAGTGTTTACAGGAGGCTTCAGTTATACAACCTGGACATCAGCTGCGACAACTATTTGGTATTATTATAACCCAGTGTAGTCCTACACGTCCTGAAGTCTTATGGAAGAAATTTGGAAAGCATATTTGTGATGATCTAGCAAACCAGATTCAGAGACTTTATGGTATTCAGAATCCAACAGAAGAGCAGGTTCTTGACTATGGTTTGTATTTGATGGAGAGAATAGTGCACGAGGAAGGGAAGGAAATGAAAGATGTGGGAATGCCGAAACACACCGGAAACTGGAGCAAGGTTGTTGGGAACCGTCTGATATGGGAGCAGAAACAACTTCAGTTTGAAATTCAAGAACCAGCGGTGACTTCAAAAGTGGATGAATTCAATAGCGAACAAAGAATTGCATTTGAGACAATAACGGATTCTGTTGAGAATAATCTTGGTAAAACATTTTTCTTAAATGGTAGTGCTGGAACGGGAAAGACCTTTTTGTATAACACACTGGCAGCATCACGTAGAAACAAGGGTGATATTGTCTTGACAGTTTCTTCATGCGGCGTCTCTGCCTTGCTTCTAACTGGTGGAAGAACGGCGCATTCGACCTTTAAGATTCCATTCGAGCCCCTAGCTGATTCCAAATGCAAGGTGGAGTTCGAGGATATAGAGGCAGAATTGTTTCGTGCTACCAAGTTGATTATATGGGATGAGGTAGCAATGCAGCACCGGTTTTGTATTGAAGCAGTGGATAGAACATTGAAAGACGTGAGAAAAAGTACTGAACCGTTTGGAGGAATCACTGTTGTGCTTGGAGGAGATTTCAAGCAAACTTTGCCGGTTGTAGAAAAGGCTCGCAGGGAAGAGATTGTTGGAGCATCGATTAGAAGCTCTCCTTTGTGGAGAAATGTGATTGTTCTCAAGCTGGTGCAAAACATGAGACTTGATAGTCGAGATCCTGATAGCATTGCATTCGCTGAATACTTGGTTCAGGTACGCCATCCATAATTTACTATAGAAATTTTGTGTAATTTCTTTAAGATGATAACTATAGAATTTGGTTACTCCCTTCGTGCATACCGTCACGTGGTAATTTACTTTCCGTTCAACTTTGAATCTATGAAATCTAACTTAGCAAAATGAACATCGATGCATTTGTTGTGCATTTTTCAACTTGACTCTTTTTTTTGCAAACGGCTAATAAAGAATAAAAATGTATAACTTGCAAATGCTCATTACATAAATATACTCATGTCATTTCTGCAGGTGGGTGAAAATCCGGAACCAAAAATTAATTTGCCGTCTTCGATGTCAAGATGTGGTGATCTACTTGAGCTGATTTCAAAGATTTATCCTGGAATCGAAAGTATCAACAAGCCCACTCCAGAATATTTGAATGAGAGAACGATATTATCTCCAAGAAACGATGAAGTTGCAGAAATAAACAAGATGGTATTGGACATGTACAAAGGTAAAAGTCACACATACCTTGCAGCGGACAAACAAGAGCAGATGAATGGTAATGAAGCTTCAGCAGGTGCAACGTATACAAGTGAAATACTAAACCAACAAAATCCATCCGGATTACCTCCCTTCCAATTAGATCTCAAAGTCGGTTGTCCTGTTATGCTGTTACGTAATCTATCACCTACAAGTGGACTCTGCAATGGTACTAGGTTAAGAGTAGAGATTTGCGAGCCACATGTCATTGTGGCGACAATTCTAACTGGTGACAAAGCTGGGAATGTGGTTTTTATCCCGCGGATATCATTAACACCATCTTCATCGAATGTTATTCGAATGACGAGGAGGCAGTTCCCGATCAGGTTGGCATATGCAATGACCATAAACAAGTCTCAAGGTCAATCGGTTACACACGTGGGGGTAGATTTGAGGAGTCCCGTATTCAGCCATGGACAACTTTATGTTGCACTGTCTAGATGCACAACCGCTGGAAGGATTCATGTGTTACTTCCAAAAACCTGCACCGCACACGAAACGACAAATGTGGTATATCCAGAAGTTCTGTTATAGTTGAGTTTGTTATACATTTTTTTAATGTTCTCAAACAAGTATAACCTTTTATCTTTTTATCTAATCTAATACTATTATTTATTTAAAAGTATTTTATATGGTACAATTTGTGTGAAATACAATTATAGAATTGCTTTAGAAAAAAGATCCATGGCCGTGCCATTATGGCACGGGTAAAATACTAGTCTAACATAACTAATTTTCTGTTCGCCTAACAAAGAAACTACTAGCTACTCTAAAGACAATATTTCGAACAAAAATTACATAATCTAAAGAAGATAATTAAAACAAGATAATTGAAAGTAGAATCAGAAGATTAAAAAAAAAAACAAATGGAAATTAGGGGGGTTCACAATACACAGTTTCAGTTTAAATCTAACTAAATGATTGTCTAACTAAGGAAATTACTCCAAAGACAACATCGATTAAACATAAACATAGAAATCCAAACTAAGATAATTACCTCAACTCTCTGAAGCCACATCAATAGAGCCCCAATTCAAGATTTCAATCCTTACAGAAGATATCAAAATTCACTCTAAATGCTAGGGTTTAAGATGATAATTCACTTTGATTCTTCGACATTTTTCAGAAATTTGTTTATGACAATGAGATATTTGGTGAAGAAAGATATTAGAATCTCAATTTCTTAGGGATTTAGAGTTACAATCGAAAAGAAAAAAACAGGTACATTTGTCAAAAAAAAAAAAAAAAAAAGGGGTGTGGACAGTCAACAAACAGTCAACGTATCGTCTCCTAGTTTTCTTGGAATTGGGTACCGGTCAGTGTAACGGTGTTGGACAAAACCTGGATTGTAGACAGAGTCTTAGACAAAACCCCCGATTCCAGTTTACAATCCTAACAGAGAGCATCAAAGTGTGAACTAATATTTGAAACCGTGAGAGTGTGAACTAATATTTGAAACCTAAACCCTGAACCTGAACAGCTAGGGTTTAAGATGAAATCTTATTTGACTGCTATCATTTTCTTTGCCATTTTCTCAGTGATGGATCTAAATGTCTCTCGTTGGAGTTTTGGGCATTAGTGACAGTGGCTGGTTTAGAGAGAAGCGAATTTAGAGACTTGGGGGCATTCCGGTAATTATGATAGGTTGTTGAAAGTAAAAAAAAAATGGCCAATTGGTTTTGAGTTGGATGCCCACATTCTAATAATCTTTCAAACTTTTGTATTACAAGCTCAAATTTCAATCATTATTGTCCAAAAAAAAAAAAAATCTCAAGTTTAGTGGAATTCAAGCACACATCCGTCAGAGGCTCTAACAAGACTTGGAAACTCTTGGGGAATGTCTGTGAATTCAGGATGATACATGGAGATACCAACAAGGAAATAGCCCCTGCACCTTGCGCGGGCATAAGGGACTTGCTTTTATGAAGTATCAGTACTCTCTGTAAAGAAAGCTCACTTAACGAAACTGTAAAAGTCATGCTAGAAAAATACATAGAAAGAGGAAATAAATTATCAGTTGGAAAGGGAGAGACAGTGGATGGATATTCATCGGAAATTCTCTACATGAAGCAACTGTTTCAAAATGGTTGTTTCACAAACTCAGCTCTTCATTCCAGAATGAACTGCTGCGGACCAAGATCAGGTATAAAGAGACCGAACAGAATATGCTGATTCTAAAATATTTATGCCACAATCGCAAGTTTCAGTTGAAGAATTCAAACTTGCATCTCCCAGAGGCTCTTGGAAGCCTCGGTAACTCCGACTTAAGTACCTCTTTGTTCTCCGCATCAATACCAAATGCAATAGTCATTGTCTGCAAAGATGTAGCATTCTTCAATATCATCTCTACCCATCTCAACTGCTTCCTCTCCCCGAGGAATGAACCAAAGTAAACTGACTGGAGGCGTTGACACAAACCTTCAGTACTTTCATCATATTCTTGTTCACCATCGATAGTTGAAAGAGTGCTCTGGGTTGGAAAGAAAATAGACAGACAAGCATCATAAGAACAACTTTTAAGACGGCATTTAAGATGGGAATTCGGGACCAAAAGTTTTGCACACTTACATCTCCGAAATCAAGCCTCTTCAGATTAGGTGCTGCTTTGAGAAATGCAAAGATTACCTCATCTGTGGCTGGTCCTTCAGGCAGGATCAACTCGTTCAGATTATGAAATGTAGCTAGGTCTTTCATAATATCGCCTGCATCGGAGAGAACCTATTCATCGCAAAGGCAGTGACATCTAAGATATCAGCAGTTTCGAGAAGTCTGATTGACCATGTATTACATAAAAACATAAAGAGAGCGCAAAGAAAAAAAAGAATACCTTCAGGGGTGCAATATCTATTATAAGAAGACTGTGTACATGTGAAAGCGCTCCAAGTAACTTATTCACAGCTGCACTGTAACCTATCAGACACTGCTCCCATCTAAATTTGATTTCTGCTTCATCTAGTGCTACAAAGTTGGATAGGTCATAATCCCTAGCCACACTACCACTATAGAAAAGAGATACTAGACTTGGTGCACAAATTTTGAGATCACAATTTTCTAGACCGTTGTCTCCCTCTGATGAGTTCCAAATTTCCAAAACTTTAAGAGCTGGAGTTGATATACATAAATTCCTCACACCAAACCAAGTGCATTCGTATAACATCAATTTTTCAAGAACAGGGCAATTAGAAAAGTGTTGCTCATCCGTAAATTTGATTCCGTGGAGTGTAAGGCTCTCGAGTTTTGGAAAAGAGAATCTCGCAGGAAGATGGATAGTACATTTAAACGATGCACTTAGCTTCAATTCAATCAATGATTCACATCTGAAAAGAGACAGAGGCAGGAAAAGAGGTCCGTAGATATCCATATCAAGATCGAATTGTTTGATATTATGGTTTGCTATACTAGAGATCCATGAATGTACCCGAGACGCACTGATCATGTCATCAGTGTTCAGATAGAACTTCTGAATACTTGACAATGGATCATGACGTTGCAATGTTGTATCCACAAAATCCATGAATTTATTGATTTCGGACAATGAGGGCGGGTACATGGAAAATCTCCAGCGGGTAAATTCAAGGTTGGGGACAGAGGTCCATATGTATTTCCATCTCTTAGACAATATAGCAGTTCTAGCTACATGTTTGATATCAAGGAAAGAGAGGACCTGATGAAGGAGCGAGTCTGGTAACTCGCTAATCCTATCTTCTTTTGGCTCACCACCAATGTTGTTGTAATTCAAATCCATGAGATTTCAGTTTCTGTGTACAAAATAAACAAAAGGGGTTCAGACTGAAACTAAAACAAAATCAGGAACACAGAAAAAACTAAAAAAAAAGAATTAGCCGATGAACACAGATGGAAAGGGATTCAATAAAAATCAAAATCCCCCAATCATAGACCCAATTCAACACATTAAGAATCCCTTGAGATGACAAAACCCCCAATTCCAGTTTTCAATTTCAAGTACCAGTCTGAGTTTTAAAAGCTAGGGTTTATCTTGTTATTCAAATCCATGTGATTTTCAGATGGAAATTACAATCTTAATGTTGAAGTCAACCATAACTAATTGTCTGTTCCCCTAACAAAGAAACTACTAACTAATCAAAGAAACTACTAACTAATCAAAGAAACACAAATTACATGAAAACACAGAAACAAAAAGAAAAAGAAAAACCAGAAGATTACCTCAGCAAAAAACCCAATTCCAAGGTTTCAAAATTCACTTCAAAGTTAAGATTTGTTGATGAGAAAGAAAAGGGGGGAACAAATTTGGTGAGGTCCTCCTAACTAAGAATATAAGGTGGGTTAGGATCTGTAAAGTTTGCTTTGAAAGTCGGTGTTTAGAAACCCGGACCAGAACGGCCGGTCCACCCGGTGAACTTGTGACCCAGTCACTTGTCTTACTCGGGTTTTTTTTTATAAGTAAACCTTAGATTAATTAAAAAGAGGGTACATATATTTGGAAATCTCTACCTGAGAAGACCAAAGAAAAAGAAAAAGTAGAACACCGAAGTCTCTAGAAGAAAACGGTCTTACTCGGTTCGACAGCGACCTAGTAACTTTTCTGTTTCGAGGCCCGGGTCTGCAATCAGAGAACATATTGAAACTTGACTCCCATGATAGTATCTTTTTTTTTCCCATGATAGTATCTAACAATCTCAATAGTTGTTATTTATTTGAATCTTAATTAGTGACTTGTTTATATGAAGGAAAACAATAAAATGTCCCAAAATGGACTAGAACAATAGGGAATGCTCCGAGTTTGAAAATTTTGGAGAATTACCTTTAGTTTTTCCATCTAAGAGGGTTGTCTCAAGTGTGCGGCTTCACATTCGCACAATGATGACAAAATTACCCCAATGTACCTTTATATGATGCCACATGGCGTCGTAATGGACGGTTTTGGTCGTGACAAGTGTCACTCAAATAACAAGTGTTTAAGTTTTTTTAGATCCGAAAATACTGTTGCAAGTGGACAAATAATTTTCTGACACGTGGCAGATTCGGATGATGTGGACTGCTGACATGGAAACAACAAAAAAAACGCTGGGTTAACTTCACCAACATAAAAACGCTGGTGCCATAGTGTAATTACTAATATATATACGAGTAATTATTTTAAGCAAATACGAGCAATATCAACACGCTGGGACGTCAAGTGTTTGCATAATAAACCTAGGTTCGAACCTACCGAACACAATTATATTTTTGTTCTTTATTTGTAAACAGATGTAATTGTATGTTCGCCTAAGAAATAAACTACCCTAAGGCCCTTTCTTATGGGAAAGGGAAAATCAAAGGATTTGCCTGGCCACGCGTTTCCTACTATGATGCCAGCAGGGGTTTCTAACGGTCGAGAGATACTCTCTCGATGTCGAGAAACACTCTATCGATAGAGAATCTATCTGTCGACCGTTAGAAACAGTGTCTAACGGCATTGTTTCTCCATACAACGGTAAAATTTCTTTCGAGTATAAATTGACGAGTTTCACACTCAAAAAATCACACCAAAATTTTACTCTCTTCCCTTCCTTCATACAAAAAATGAAGATGTCATGTTTTCCTGAGACTAGTTTTAGCAAATTCCGTTTTCGTAGGGCAATAGCAGTACAAGAGGTATCGAAAAAACTTGATTTCACTGAAGTTTTACGTGAAGCAGCAAACAGACTTGTTACCAGTGGAGCTACGGTACAAAAAGCGGTTGACAAAATCTGTAAAAGTTATACGAAGGTAGAGAACGGTAAAGGTCTTAGAAGCGTGAAGATTTTGGAAATTAATGAGGCGAAGAAATTTGCACCAAAGAGGAGGCACTTCCAAGCGAGAGTTCCAAACGTTCCAGGCAACGAAAAATTAAAAGCAAAAAAGTCTACTAAAGAGTGCATTATCAGCAACATTCGTCACATGAAGTTAACGAACAAGAACCAACTAACAATCAACCACGACTTTGTTTAACGGAAGTCACATGAAGTTAACGAACAAGAAGCAAACAATCTACCGGGACTAATATTAAGTAAATAAAATGGACAGTATTAACGAAATATAAACAAGATAATATTTAATGGGACAGTATGTGGTGAAAGTGGTTCACGAAAGTATGAAATGAAGTATTAACGAAAGATTTAGAAAAAATATTTAGCAACAGTATGTAGTGAAAGTATTAACGAAAGATTTAAGAAAATATTTAATGAAGACTCGTTTCATTTACATCAGTCACAATTTTAGTACATTCATAAATAAAAATGTCCCTTCCTATGGACACCGCAAATTAATCTTATAAGTTGATTTGCCTTTACCCTAGGAAAGGGCATTATTTTTTACACGGATGTTCTTTTCCTATGGGGAGTTGTATCCAGGTTGTCTGATAACAGATCGGTTTGGTCTAACACAGTCCTTTATTTTGGTAAAGTCGAAGCAAAGCACACTAGTTCGACTTTTACTAAAAATAAAAGACTGTGTTAGGTCTAACAAAATTAACGAATAAGAACCAAACTACACTCGGACCCCATATGAAAGAGCCTTATTTCTCAAGTCACACATATGAAAGAGCCTTATTTCTCAAGACACACACTAGTGGAAAATGGCCGGACTGAGACACTGCACTAAGACACTTAGTACATGTCATTGTGTGAGCAACACATCATATGTGTCGATGTGCTGGTGGAACAGTAAAATTATACAACGATACTTATGATGTGTCGGTGACTATGGTCAAAGTGCCTTTGTTGCGTTGACCATACTGAGACACTTATGAAGTAACGTTTCCTTGGTCAGATTCTCAGATAATGATTTGAACGGATCAGATTAAGCAAAGGATTTCGTTACCATCGAGGCTATTTTATTTAATCTTTATCACTTCAGTTTCCTAATAAAAAAATGACAAAACCTTATTCTTTTTCTGCCTTCTCTCTCATTCTTAGCTAGAACATCGCAGGTCTGAGTTTAACCTAAATTTCTTCACTCATGATCCAATTTCACTTTTTCTAATGTCTGATTCTTTATTGTACAATTTCTGAGATTTGGGGAAGAAACTCTTGGTATTCTTGAATCGATTTTATCTTCAAAGGATGTAAATATTTATGCTGAAATTAGATATATGTGGGTGATGATATATGCGTCTTTGCCTCTCCAACCTAGTTAATCAGGATTATCTTCTGAATCCGGTCGATTTGTTACTCTTTTTTGTTCTGAATTCTTTGTTGCTCTTTTTCGTTGGTATTACAAGTGATATTTTCTTTTTTGCTAAAGAATGATAAATGACTAGATCTAATTCTATTTCATGAAACCTAGATGTTTTGTTTTCTCTCTTCTCAGATTCTCTGTCTCTTATGAGGTTTTAATCTATTTATTTCAAGATGAAAACAATAATAAGAATAACTTTTGATTGATTATTTTCTTACATTTATCTAACAAACAATCGATCAAGAGAAAATCAATATTTTATTTTCCATTTATCAATTGAATTGACAATTTTCAGTATTTCTGAATGTTTTTGTAGATGTTTCGGCCACTGGACCCGTATTTTTCTCGGTGGATATTGATGGGTAATCTTGAAATTAAGTTTGTGCCATTGGATTGGAATTTTAGTAGAAAAGTTATGGGTTTGGACTTACAGGATGTCTGGGATGAGCTTTGAGGTGTTTAAAGTTTACGGTTAGCTTCATTGTCCTTCATTGTCTAGCACAGTTGTCGCCACTACAAGGGCCACCTCAATCACCCCCACTAACAGAACTATTGATTTGCTTAACTCGAAAGGTAATGCTTATTGTTTTCTCAGATCCTAAGTTTGTAGCTTGATATTTTAATGATTGTATAACAGTTCAAACTGTATGGGTAAATTGTTTGTGACCTTATGCACTTCTGCAGGATTGGATTTGTTAGAGGTTCAACTAATATGATGCAGTACTGAGCTTGTTTAAGAAACAATCAAGGATAGAGGGAGTTTCAATGTGTGATTTCTTCTGTTAATCTATGCTTGTAGGTTTGAGGATATGGGGTTTTCTGATTTGAAGAAGTTATGAGTGCGATTAGAGTTGGGAAGTTGTTTAGAGAAGTGAATGATTGAACTAGTATAAGAACTAGTATGAGGTGTGTGCACTTTGATTTTGGGAATGATATGCATTGTAAGCTTGTTAGTCTTTCTCAATACATGACATTTACTTTCTGTGATAAATTTTAGAAGAGATTACATTAGATTCTGTCACTTTGGTAGTGGGATTTGTTACTCCATTGGGCGTGCTTGGTTTTGTCTACACAGGGTTTGGTAGTTCGCATCTTTTAGTGTAGTAGAGATATTGGTAGGTGTGTGTGTATGTGTGAGTTTCATGTAATCAAGTGTATTATGCGATGTTATGTGATCATTGGCCAAACTAGTCACCAGAGAGCACAAGTGTGCCTAGATCATTAAGGTTTCTTTTTTCATGAACTTTGTTTCTATTTTCTTTGTTATACTGGGATTTCTTAAGAGAATTCAACCATTGTGTTATCAACATCACAAGCATTGTCTTCTTTAAGCCTTTTCAACCAAAATTTTAACTCTTACGTTTTACTTGTTTTTCCACAGCGACGAAACATTTAGGATGAACTATCTCTATTAGTCTACTGGTACTCTTAAAGTTATGTCCAATCAATGTTCTAATGTAGCTCTGCATGATAAGAAAAGTCATGATATATTATTAGGTTCTTGCATATTCAGACAATCATCTTTTTGTTGTTTCCGATGGGTTAGTTTATTAAACTAGGAAGTAAGGATGGTTGATATCTGTATCTAACATGATGTTTTCATGCTGCAGATATTCTCGAGTTTTTATTCAGGAAGGAATTGAAGATAGTTTCATCCCTTTTCACTATCAAATTTACTATGGGTGACTCAGAAAAGGATAATCCTCCTACTAAAAAGAGGGGTGCCTTTAGGGCTGTCAATAATAGTCTGAAATCCGACATCCGATTCCGAATATTAGACATCCAATTGGTTATTATCCGTTATATCGGATATCGGAATCCGGATCCGAATCCTTAACGGATTTTTGCCTCTTAACCTAATGGCAACGGATTAGGCTAAATCCGTTAGGTTAACATCCGATTCCTATAAGACTAGGGATGTACTAGTAATTTCCATCACCCAGCCCTAAGTATATAAACTAAACTCGACTCCTCTCCTCTTCTTTTCCCTTTTTTTCTTCTCTTCCTCTCGTCTGCGACTTCTTCCATCACCCCCAATCTCTGATTCTTCTCTAGTTCTTCTTCTTCTCTTCAAATCAATCTCTGAGACTGAGAGTGAGAAGGTATTGAATCTTTGTTCTTCTCTTCCTCTCTTTGGTTCTTCTTCTTTTCTTCTCTGCACCTTAACCTAAACAAAAACTAGGGTTTCTAATTTTCAAATCGATTTTTGTTTGGGTTTTAGGTTTATCATAAACCGTTTATGTATGTTGTTCAGATGTTACTGAATTTGGGTTTTCTGTAATTGCATGTAATTAGGGTTTCTAAATTTCTAATTTTGGGTTTTCTATTTTTTCTGCAGAAAAAATGCCTAAGAAAAAATCATCAAGAAATGCAGGATCAAAATCAATTGTTAGACCAGCAATTCCCTTTCCCTCAATGTGAACTCCTTTGCCTAGAAGTGGACCAAGTGGTGATATTCATATGGCATCTTCCTCACAACAAGTACCAGAAAGTGTTGTAGGTTTAGCTGTTGGGAATACACCTGGTGTTGGAGCTGTTGGTGGTAGTACTACTAGTAAGAGGAGATCAGCTGCAGCTATTGAAAACCATGGAGCAGAACAAGATGATCCTATGTCACACTCTAGTGGCTCTGAAGAAGAAGCAGCAGATGTTGATGAGGATCCACTTGTAATTGCTCTAAAGAAGAAGCTCAGACAAACAAGGTCACCAGTGTGGAGTGAATTTGATAGGGTTGTTGTACTGAAGTTTAACAAAAAACATGAGAAGTATGCTGGTGTAGATGCAACTTGCAAACATTGTCACAAGGTGATTGATGCAGAAAGTGGCAACGGTACTAGTAGGTTATCTGGTCATCTAAGGATTTGCCCTGACAGAGAAGAGAATGAGCCAGATCAGATGAAGATTGATGCTGCACTTAAAGTAGTAGGTAACCATGCAACCAAACTAGCTAATTGGAAGTATGATTCTGCAGTTACTAGGTCCTGGGCTGTTAAAATGATTGCAAGCATGATTACCCTATTAACATGGTTGAACATTTTTACTTTAGAATGTTTTGTAAGTCTTTGAACCCTGCTGCTAAGATGCCATGTAGGAACACAACTAGATCTGATTTGATGAAGTTTTATGCTGAGCAGAAAAAAGAATTGCAAGTAGTGTTAGATAATTTGAACTCTAGATGTAGTCTTACAACTGACATGTGGACTGCCAAGCACACTAAAGATGGATAATGTTGTGTAACATGCCACTACATAGATGATGCATGGAACCTGAATAAGAAAACATTAGCTTATGTTCTAGTGCCATCACCACACACAGGGGAAGTTCTTACAGAATGTATCAAAAATTGCTCACTTGAATGGAACATAGATAGGAAACTGTTTGCTGTAACTGCTGATAATCATGCTGCAAATGGTGTTATGATGAGAAACTTGATTATATGGCTAGGTGGTAAGGATTGTCTAGTTCTTGATGGGGAAATGTTTCACATGAGGTGTAGCAACCACATTCTGCATTTGGTTGTGCTAGATGGGATGAAAGATGCTGCTAAGTTTGTGTTATCAATTAGAGAATGTGTTAAGTATGTTAAGTCTTCACAAGCTAGGAAAGAGAGGTTTGCAATGGCATTGTCACAATATAGGTTGACTGGAAAGGCAGTAAGTCTAGATGTGGACACTAGATGGAACTCAACTTTTGTTATGCTTAAGAATGCAATTGAATTGAAAAAAGGGTTTGAAAGACTAGTTGAGACTGATTCTGAATTTTGGTACTTACCAAGTGAAGAGGAATGGCAACAAGGGATAGTTATTTGTGCTGCACTTGAGGTTTTTAATGATGTTTCAACCAAGTTTGCAGGGATTAAGTATCCAACTGCAAATCTTTATTACAATGGTGTGTATAAGGTGAACAAATGCATAAGAGATTGGGAAAACAGTCCATATGAGTATATCAGAGAGATGGGATTGAAGATGAGAGAAAAGTTTGATGCATATTGGCTTGACAGTAATTTGGTGATGAGCATTGGAGTTGTTTTGGATCCTAGGTACAAGGCAAGATGGCTAGAGATTTGTTGGTTGTTCCAGTCACTAGTGTGGCATCGGAATCTATGTTCAGTCATGGTGGTAGAGTTCTGACAACACACATAACTTCATTGGATCCAGGGTGTGTTGAAGCATTGCTCTGCTTAGGTGATTGGTTGCCTGACTTCTTTTGTGAAGGTAACAATTACATTTAAACATTTTTATTCTTTAACTGTTTACTTTATATTCATAGTTAAGTTATTAGTTAGTTGATTATGTTATTCTGTGAATGTGTTGTAATACTGTTATTGCCAATGCAGATGTTCAAGTCATGCAAGAATGAAGTGTTTACAGCCCTACTGCTGAGTTCAGTGAATGAAGAATGAAGTGTTGGAGCAGCAGCAGTGCAGTGCTAGGCTGCTAGCACTAGCATACTTTCTTTTCTTTGATTTTGTGCTTTCTTTTAGGTTTTAATGTGTGAACTGGATGTGTTTGTGAACTGAATGTGTTTGTGAAACTGTTGTTATGCTTTTGGTGTTTGAAGACAGTGTTTGAGTGTGTTAAATTTGAACATAGTGAAGTTCAGAGCTTAAAATGTAACTTAGATTTTTTTTTTTGAAATTTTGTTTGTTAACGGAAGTTATCGGAAAATTTCGATATCCGATTAGCTTAACATATCGGAATCGGATTTCATTTTAGGGAATCCTATAGGATTTTATCGGCTATCGGAGTTCCGATATGTCTAAGCCTAACGGAACCGGATTTCCCAAAATCCGTCGGAATTCCATCCGTTGACAGCCCTAGGTGCCTTGGCAGAAATCGCACGAGACAACCCTGGTCTTGTTGACGGGGAGGATACTCACGAGCAAGAGACCGGTATTTTCCAAAGGGCCAGTGAGGAAGTATTGGCTGCCATAAGAATTGTAAAAGTTCGCCGACAACCTACCCCTGCGACTGCATCTTCCAATCCTTTCGCAGGTATCAGCTTGATTCCTCCTGCGAAAGCTGAAACTGGTGCACTATCAAATGCTTTCAGCTGTCATCTTACACAGCCATTGCTCATACATTGCTTTATTTGTTATTGTATCATATTGTTTTAGCAATTTTACATTGAACTGAAATACATTATATCTGATGTCTGATTGCAGTTGCAGCCTGACAAAGTGAGAAGGATGATGACTGTGGTGATGGAGAACTTTCAGGGTGTGCTATTTGCTTGTTGGTTAAGGGTGTTTATCTCAAAGTGGTATTCTAGATATGTTGATATTGCAGGTGACTTTGAAAAGAATGAATCAGGGGTCGAAGGTTCATTAAAGGTCATCAAGCAGAAGATTTTTTGTGCGTGCAAGAAGGTTTTGATTAGCGCCTTTAAGTCTGCGTGCAAGAAGATTTTCTGTAGATATGCTTAAAAAGATTGGTGACCTCATGGTGAAGGCAGCAAATGAAGGAATTAATGGTGAAGTCTTCAAGTTTTCTGGCTAAGTATCTAAAATTAAAATACATTCGAACATTTTTAACTTAGTGTGGAAGTTTTTCAGTTTTACTTAGATATTTGAAGTTGTTTGAATTGTAAAGTTTAAATTGAATTCATCCTTTAATATAAAGTTTGTTAAATTCCAAAGTGAATATCTATTTGGTTTTTTTTTTTTTGGGTTTATAATTCAGCTGAATCAGCTTTATAATTCAACTGAATTCCTTCTTTTTTATAATAAAAAATCTGTACAACGACACTTATGATGTGTCGTACACTAAGACACATCATAAGTGTCTCAGTTTGAAATTTATACAGCGGCACTTACAAGTGCCCTACCAAACTGAGGCGGACTTTCTGAGGCACTTCGTCCGACACTAGTAAGTGTCTCAGTTAGCCTCTAAACGACACTTATGTTGTGTCTCAATGCGACCATTTTCCACTAGTGACATAACGATTAATAAGAAAACACTTGAGAAGACAATAATGTTGTTCGTACTTGAATTTCTTTCCTTTACATCGATGCCATTCCTTCAAAGACCTTGCCAGATTTTCGTCATCAATATCTTCGGGAAAATGACCTTTGATCAATCTCCCCAAGTGCATAAATTCATGGACTCTTTGGTGTATTTTTCTCCAACGCATCCATAACGTATTTTGATCACGCGCAACTTTGGAAGTACGTCTATCTAATTTGAATTCTGTACTGACAGTAGTCCACAATAGTGGCTCATTTACTTTAACACGATTTTGTTTTATATCATCTGGGGTCAGATAAAAAATCATATAGTTTGTACAAAGGCATACATCTTCATCCCACGTAAACTTAGGACGAGGTTTAGGTGCATCTGGTAATGAATCTAGAGGATTTGCCGATTTTTTGGGTGCGAGTTCTTTTTTAGACGACGAAGAAGAGGAAGTTGTGGAAGATTTGCATCGCTTAACTACTGGGTTACCATAGTGTCTAGGAGGATAAGGATACCATCTTTTAAATAGAGGAGGAGTGGAAGAGATTTCGATGAAGGTTCAGTGTAGTAGTAGTTATGGACTAACTTCTCAGCTATGCTCCGAAACTTCGGAGATGCTGGAGGAATACCGAGTAAAACAAAGTTTGGAGGAGAAGATGGTGGAGGAGTACCGAGTAAAACAAAGTTTGCAGGAGAAGACGGTGGAGGCGTACCGAGTAAAACAAAGTTTAGAGGAGAAGATAGTAGAGGAGATGATGGTGTAGAAGAAGAAGGTGTAGCATTTCATCGTCTTAGAGGATTTGACATTGTAGAAAAAATTACGTGGGTCAAATTTTCGTCGTTACCTTAGTCACTACTTTAAATAATAAATTATTCTTGTGGATCGTAAGGTGTATTTTCTGGGTTGAATTGGGGATATCTATCCTTTAGAAATTGGTAGCTCTCATCAAGTGTAAATGGTTTCCTGTATCTTTGAAGATAGAATCGCCTTCCGAGTTCCTCAATTATATCGACATCCAGAGGAGTTTCCAGGCCTTTATAAATAGCCACTTGTATGTATGCATAATTTGTTAATGTTTTGGTAATCACAGCAAACCTAACACGTATTATTTGGGAAGATCTGTGCCGCGGATTACCATAATTTTCCTTGTAATTGCTCCACACTCGCTCCCATAAAACAGAAGTTGGAACCGTCTGGCGTTGAATATCGGAGATGCCTATCTGATTATACCAAGAGGTAAGGATTTCTATATCTTCAGTTGAATCATATACCTAGCCATAATTGCGAGTAAAGTTACGTAGGTCAAATTTTGGT
>JAJJMA010320435.1:1338-12525 GCA_023529015.1 Papaver nudicaule
TCAACGAGACAGGGAAGATGATGACAAGACCAAGATCCGAGAATCTTTTTTGCCTGAGCATGCATCTCTCGCCAAGCATACCTTCTGGAATGTAGTTTGGCCTGATGCTGACAAATATGCCAAGGGTGAGGATGGCAAATTTCTCAGAACAGAAGATAAAGGCTATGTCAAACTTTCGGCTGATGCTGTTGCTGGGACAAAGAGAGGGCGACAGGATACTACTGTCGCTGAGGATTCCCAGGTAAATATATATCTATATTCTTGCTAGAGTTATTTCCGCGTTAACAAAGATCCGACTGAAGATCTAGAAACAAGCACTTTACTTAAACTTTATTTTAAAAATATATGTCCATATATTTTTAAAATATATATCTATATTTGCCTCTGCTTGTTCCGAGATCTGATAGATGTATCTTTGGTGATTTTCCAATTGCAGCGCCCAAAGAAATCTAGGCCATCTCCCGCCGAGGTAGATGAACAACTCCGCCAACTGGCTGCCACAAATCTTCCTACTCCACCAACTCCTTCTCTGCCTGTTAAGGAAACTATTCCTGTCCAGGAAAATCTGGAATCACTCGCCGATCAATCCAACCAGGATAACCCCAACAAGCCCGTCGATCAATCTTTAGAGGATAATTCTAACATACTCGTCGACCAGTCTGCAAAGAGTGGTTTCAACGATCCTCCTGCCATTGAGAATATAGAAGAGACGAATCTTGACATGGATCTGGATCAGCTCAACATCTCTGGAGGTCAAGATACTTCCAAACCTTCTACTTCTTCCCAGAATCCCCATATTCCAACTGCTCAGCATACTTCTGATGTTTCTGCCCTTGAATCACACCTTGCCGGCCTAGTTGTTCTTGATAGATTGCCTCGGCACCCCCTTCTTCCTCCAGGTACTACCGGCCCTGGAACCTTGCAAGCTACTGCTCCTAACATGCTCGCCGAAGCATTTGACAAACTCAGTGTGGCGGATGACTGCATGGACCACGAGTATTATGAAACTTTGGCACAATATAGCCGCCCTGGGTTTGTGCATCACCCAAAATTTCATACAGCTGCAGAGGTCATTCCTTATCAGGAGCATTTCAACCTTTTCAACATGGTGAGTGTTCTGTGGAATTTTGCCTATTTTCTAGCTCTTGTCATTATTTGAGGCTTATGCTTATTCTGTGTATTTTCAGCATTTCCACCACTGTTTGAGTGTTGGCTCGCTTCTCGAAGGTCTTGGTCGTGGGAACATTAACCTCAAGAATCAAATCAATCAATTGAACCATGAGGCTGGGGTACGCGATCTAGAAATTGGGAGATTAAAGAACGAGGTCAAAGCACGAAGCCTAACCGTTACCACCCAGCAGAGTAAGTTTCTTCATAGTTTTCGTTGCTGCGTTATCTTTCTTTTGTTTTACTTCTTTCGCCGACCCTTAGATTTCCTGCCCTCCAAGGTTGCCATTCCTCCGATGATGATAGGCTTAGGCGAGCTGACTCCGAAATCGTGAGACTTAGTAATAGCAACCTTAAGCAGTGTAGTCAGTTATTCACTTTCATTAAGGACCTTAAATGGTGTCGCCGAGAGTTGGATCAAGACGTTGATATTATAAGAAATCTCTGTGATACTTATCAAGCTACTCGCTCAGAACTAGGCCAAATGATTAACCAGCGTGATGAGGCCCTCGCTGCCAAGGTAGAAGCCGAAACTGGTCATAAACGAGCGTCCTTTCTCTGGAAAGAGGAGAAATCTAGAGCTGATAAGTTGGCTTCCCAAGTTATTAGCTTGAGCACAGAGAAAGAGACCGCCGAGTTTCAGATTCAGCGCTGGAAAGATATGGCAGAGAGGCGTGAAAAATTGACGATCGAATTATACAAGCAATGCTCCGACCAACAACGCCGTATAGAGCGAATGTTAGGTCCGAGTGCTAACGAAAACTTTGAGTTCTATATGACTCAGTTTACGGAAGCACGAGAGGGTATGCGAGAACATGTCCGCAATCTAGAAGGTAGCTTTTTATAGGATTCATTTATAACTTATCATGCTTACGTTTATTTTCCATCTTCTTTACCGTATCCCTTTCTTTCTTTGCCTCAGCCACCATCCAGAAGCTCAGGAATGAAGCAGATCAGCAGCAAGAGATCATCAAAGGTTGCCATGAACTGGAGGTGAAGGTCCAGGATCTTTCTGATCAGCTCAAGGAGCACCAGCTTTGCCCCAACAAGATAATCGAGTTGTCTGAAAAGCTCAAAGAGCATGAATCCTGTGCTGGGCAACTCGCCGAGCTGAACAAGCAACTTCTTGACCATGCCTCTTGCGCTGGCAAGATTCAAGAGCTGGAGAGTGCCCGAGATAGTACTCAGATTGAGCTCGCCGAGGCCAAGGATGATGCTCAATATTGGGAGGAGCGCCACAGGAATGATGTTATCAAGGCTGCCTTCATCGGAGCTCAGGATTTTGCTTACAAATTCCTGCCTCAGCTTAATGTGGAGATTCCCTCGGCCTACATACGCCTCACTCCAGAACAACTCGCCGAGCAAGAGAAGACAACTGCCAAAGGCAAAGGGGTGCTGATTGCAGAAGAAAATGAAGAAGAGGCTGAGGAAGAAAATGAAGAAGAGGAGAAAGAGGAGCAGTGGTCTGAGGAAGAAAGCTCAGAGGATGAAGCTGAAAATGCAATTCCCAAGGGACAAAATCTATCCCTTGTTGCTTTTGCTGAAAAGGTTGGATGGCAGGCTTCAGGATCGGCGACTGTTAATGCTAGTCAACCAATCGCCGATCAAAGTAAGGAGGTGATGGTTATTGTCGACGAGCAACCCACAGGAAATCTTGGCGAGCCAAATGCTGCTGGAACTGTTGAAAATGTTTGCCATCCTGATGATAGTGGGACAGGCGACATAGGTGCAGAGCTTCTCGGCGACCATGATCAGGACAAGCCTCCTACACCCAAGAGTCCTTTTGCGGATCCTAGGTGTTAGATGGGTTGTTGTTTCCTTGAATTTTTGTATCTTCTTTACTGTCTTTGACTTTCCTGCACTGAAACTCTTTACTGCTGTTGTTTTTTGTTTTTCTTGTTTAATGATATCCATTTCTCTTTCGATGCGCCATTTTCCTTTATAAGGACATGCTTTCTGCTATCTTGTCTTCAAAGATTTAACCTTGCCAAAGAGTGAAGCCCTGTCCCTCGCACAGCCAACAATTTCCGGACCATTGAACTAACAATTTATTAGAGCAGCAGGGTAGACCCCAGCCGTAACCCTTACTTGTGCCCGTCGGCGATCTAATATAAGTAGAATGGGTTGCCCTCATAGACTTCAATACACTCCGCCAGGAGTGATGCTATGGCGTAGACGGATTAACACACCAACGGAACCGTCGATGTGATGCTACAGCAAAAGGGTTCTTATTTCCTTACAAACACTTACAGATCAACAAGTAACACGACTGGTCTTACAACTAGCCTGGGTTGGACTAACCATTGCGATAAGGGCATTCACTCGTTGGCAATAGACTTTCGGCGTAAGAGGTTTTGACTCTTAGTTGATTTGGGCATTATGCCTCTGTTGATGGCACTTGGCCTTAGTACCTGATCAGGGTTTTGTATGGCATTTATTGCCTTTGCATTTGGCTTTTATAGCCTTCGACTGAGTACTTTGCCTCAGCTGCCGTACTCTTGGAGCTTTAAAATTTTATCACTGCAGTTAGACTACTCAGTGAGTGAAAGTGCAAATGACTCCGTGATTTGTTAACGGGGTTCGGCGCATGATTGCAAACCTACGTCCCCGGATCTTACTTGCTGCTATTTTACACAAGCTAATAAGATTTCTTGGGTATTATGCCCGCCCAAGACTTCGGATTTTACATGGTATCCCTCAAGGATAGTACTTCTTAAGGAACCTGGCGTTCCAAGGATGCTCGAGTTGCACGCCCTGCTCATCAATCAGTATATATGCTCCTGGTCCAGCCACTCTTTTGACGACATAAGGGCCGTCCCACACAGGTTCCAGCTTCCTGCACCCTTCTCGCTGAGATGGAGGAACTTCTCGGAGCACCAGCTCGCCGGGTGAGTATTCTCTTGGAATCACTCGCTTGTTATATTCTCTTGCTAATCGCCGATGATAATTCTCCATGTGGGTAAGGGCGATCAGTCACTGCTCTTCTAAGTCGTCTAGCTTGGCTAGGATTAGATCTGTATTCAGATTCTTTTCCCATGCCTCATGCTTTGTAGTTGGCAAAATTACTTCAGATGGAAGCACTGCCTCGGCGCCAAAAGTGAGTAGGAAAGGAGATGCCCCAGTTGCTTCTCGAACCGTAGTTCTATATGACCACAAGACATTGTGCAAATGCTCACACCATGCCTTTTTATGCTTCTCCAATCTCTTCTTCAGTCCCATTCCAATAGTCTTATTGGTGGCTTCTGCTTGGCCATTACTCTGAGGGTATAAGGGAGTTGATTTTCCCAATTTGACACTGTAATGGGCGAGTAACTTTCTTATGTTGTCGCCGACCAGCTCTTTCCCATTATCGGTACATATTTCCGCCGGTACTCCAAATCTGCAAAATATGTTCTCCCAGATGAATGTGAACACTTCTTGTCCTGTTTTCTTTCTGATAGCTTTAGCTTCACACCATTTGGTGAAATAATCTGTCGCCACAATGATGTACTTCCTCTGTCCGGAGCCTGTAGTTAGCGGGCCAATAATATCAATGCCCCATTTGGCGAAGGGCCAGGGGCTGAGTACTGAGTTTAAAGATGTTGCCGGCGCTTTAATTCTTCTTCCATACAGCTGGCATGGTTTGCATCGCTGAACATATTCCTTTGCATCATGATTCATCCAAGGCCAGTAGTATCCTTGCATTCTGACCTTCAGGGCTAGAGCTCTTTGGCCACCATGATTTCCACAATCTCCTTCATGAATCTCCTTCAATAATTTATTACCTTCGTCCCTTGATACACATCGCAGAAGTGGTCCAGAGAATGACCGGCGATATAAGATTCCGTCTCGAAGTTCATAATTCGCCGAGCGACTGATGATCTGATGAGCCAAGATTTGATTTCCTGGCAAAGTTAAGTGGTCCAAGTAGTACCGTATCGGCGATCTCCAATCTGTTTCTGCTGATTCTTCGACACTTGTTGTTAATACTTCCCATTGCCTTGGTGCTGCTACTGATGGGTGCATTACCCTTTCAATAGCTATTGAAGGAACATCTGGGTTCGTCATCATTGAGGAGATAAACGCCAATGCATCGGCGTGCCTATTATCTTTCCTGCAGATGTGGCGAAACTTGATACCATTAATCCTCTGGGCGTACTCCCTAGCAAGTTTTAGGTACTTCTGCATAGATGGGTCTGTTGTCTGGTATCGTCCAGATATCTGCCGAATCACCAGCTGAGAATCACTTGTCAATCTAACATTGCTAACTTTCATTTCTATGAGTATCCGCATTGCATGAATCACTGCTTCATACTCTGCCTCATTGTTAGTCGCCGGGAATTCTAGTCTCAGTGAGTGTACAATCTTTGCCCCTTTTGGCGAGATAAGAACAACTCCAATTCCATTCCCTTCTTTATTTGATGAACCATCTACATAGACCTCCCATCCATCAGGGCTGCACTTCAATAAATCTGGTACTTCGTGTTCTTGCTCATCCAAGGAGGAGGGGATTTCTTCTATCTCTTCTTCTTCATCTATCGGGAAGTCGGCGAGGAAGTCTGCTATGACTTGAGACCGCTGAGCTGTTCGTATTTCATATTGCACGCCGAACTGCTCAATTTGTTGATTCCATTTGGCGATGCGCCCCACTCGCTGAGAGCTGTGCAAGATAGATTCTATAGGAGTTTTTGTGAGGACCACAATGGGATGGGCATGAAAATATGGGCGTAGTCGCTGAGATGCAAAAACCAAAGCCAGAATTAGCTGTTCTATTTTGGTATAATTCTTCTCTGCTCCTTGTAGCGTTCGACTGATATAGTATATAGGTGTTTCTCCACCTTTGGTTCTCACAAGCACTGCACTTATGGCGAAAGGTGTTGCGGCGAGATACACTCTGAGTTCCTCGCCGTGCTCAGGTGGCTGAATTGCTGGGAGAGTAGCGAGATACTTTTTAATACCCTGAAATGCATCTTCATGTGCCTCAGTCCAGTTGAACTTTTCTCCTTTCTTCAACGTCTGGAAAAACAGCTTGCACTTATCGGAGAATCTGGAGATGAATCTGTTGAGAGACGCCAAAGTCCCATTGAGCCGCATAACATCTTTGACAGTGACCGGCGAGGGCATCTCTATGATTGCTTTAATCTTGGCTTGATCAGCTTCCACTCCCTTCTTGGTGACGACATATCCCAAGAATTTTCCTGAAGTTACGCCGAAAACGCATTTTGCTGGATTGATCTTGAGTTTAGTAACACGCATATGGTTAAATATTTCTCTTAGGTCTTCCACATGAGTTTGTTTCTTCTTACTCTTGACAAGCATGTCGTCGACATAGACTTCCATCGTCTTCCCAATCCATTTCTCAAACATTTTCTGTGCCATCTCTTGATAAGTGGCGCCAGCATTCTTCAGTCCAAACGGCATCCGAGTGTAACAAAATAACCCCTTAGTAGAAAAGAAAGCTGTATGCTTCTGATCTTCCTCCGCCAAAGGTATTTGGTTATATCCTGAATAACCATCCATAAATGATAACAGCTCATGACCTGATGTAGCATCCACAGTCTGGTCAATACTCGGCAATGGGAAACTATTCTTGGGACAAGCTCTGTTAAGGTCACTGAAATCAATGCAGATCCTTACTCCCTTGTTCTTCTTTGGTACCACCACCATGTTGGCTATCCACTGTGGATATTGTACTGGTCTTATTATACCAGATGCCTTCATTTTGTCGATTTCTGCCTCTACTGCTTCTTTATAGGCTGGGGCCAATTTCCTTATTCTTTGCCTGAATGGTCTGACCTTTGGATCAATATCAAGCTTGTGACATGCTATCGCCGGGTCAATCCCTGGCATCTCATTCATGCCCCAAGCAAAGATATCAACATATTCCTTCAGTAGTGCTAGTAACCTCGCCGACTCATCTTCAGATAATAGAGTACCAATTTTTACCATCTTTGGCTCTTGTTCATCGCCGATATTAACATCCTTAGTTGGTTCCACCGCCGTGAAATGTAACTCGGGCTCTCCCATCGGCGATGGTTCCTTTAATTGTTATAAGATCTTATCTCCAGATTTCGCCGAGTCTTCCGCTGAATTTACTGAATGCACATATGTGGCTGGGTTGGCGATGAAGTCTAGAATTTCTTGTGACAATTTCGCTTCCTTGCCGAGCTTCTTTTTCTCTGCAATTTTCACTTTTCGATTTTCTCGCATCTGTACATCTGCCGAGTTGCACGCCTTGGCCACTGCTAAATCTCCTACATACTCGGCGAGTCCAAATGGTGTTGGGAATCTTAAGCGCTGATGATAAGTAGAAGGAACCCCTTTCAGACTGTGAAGCCATGGTCTTCCCAAAATTGCCGCATACGGCGAGTCAACATCCACAATACAAAAAGTAGTTTTCAAGAAATAGTCATCACAGATTTTGACTTTAAATTCAATTTCTCCTTTAGGCTTAGAAGCAATGCCATTGAACCCATAAATGTTATACGAAGATACTGTCGGCGAAGGGATTTTATTATCCTTTACCTTCATTGCCTCGAAGACATTATTAAATAAGATGTCCACAGAACTTCCCGGGTCAATGAGCACCTTGGGCAGCCTAAACCCCTCCACCTGAATGGTAAGAACCAAAGGATTGTTATGATTCCTTCCTTCTGGCGGAACTTCTTCGGCGGAGAACCCAACACATGCTTTCATCCATTCCTGCAACGGTTCTTGCTTAACGGCGACACTACAGATCTCATTTCCCATATTATCTCGCTTATGGACTCGAGACATGACATTATCATGAAATTCATCTCTAGTGATTTTTGAGTGTACAATGGAAAAACAATCCAACTCCATCAAATCTCGCTCAACCTTTACCTCGTACACATTTGGGATATGAGCTGGGATAGCCTGAATTGGCTGAACCAGGAGAGGAGGTGGCGGCGGTAATTCTAGGAAATCCTGAAATTTCCCCATGCTGACGAATCGATGGACTTCTTGCTGCACGCCAGTACAATTCTCAGTGGTATGGCCATGAAACTGGTGAAATTGACAGAATGAATTAGTATTGGCTGGCGGGACCCTTGGGTTTCCTCTGTTGTAAGGATAGCGGATATCATCCCTACAGTTTGAACTTTCAATCTGACCGAATGCATCTGTGTAAGAAACACGCAACTTGGGCAAAGTAGCATCTTGGAAAGGTTGCTGGTTGCCTCTACCAAACTTTCTATTATCCCCATTATATCTTCTGTCTCCATTCCCATTTCGCCGATTATCTCTTCCTCCTCGTCCGTAATTGCCTCCCCTGTTGTCTTGCTTATCTCGCCCATCATAATTTCCTCGCTTCTGAGAGTCCCAATGTTGCTCGGCGGTGACTTGCTGCTTTCCTGCCTCGGAAACTACTATCGCCGAGGAGGGATTCTGCGCCGACTTCCTCTGTTCCGCCTTCAACCATTCTTTTTTGATTTCTTCTTGATCTTCCGGCGATAAGCTATTGATCGAGTGAATTTGTTTTGCTCTTTCCTTCTTTAGTCGCAACTCTTCTTCTCTGATTTCTTCAAAACTTAACCATTCATCTTGCATTGCCCTCAAGGTCAGCAAATCTTGGGGCATGTTCCAAAACAACTTCTGGTACAGCTGGTCAGTAGTCTCCATAGCGCTAAGAAATGATCTTATTTTCTCCTTTTCAGTAACTTCTGATCCTACCTCGCCACTTGCTTTTCTCCATCTTGTAATAAAAACTTTATAAGTCTCCGAGGGTCTTCTCTTAACATTGAACAATCTTTCCACGCCAGGCCGGCCTCTATTATTTTGAATAAAAGCATGCAAGAATCTGCTTTCTAACTTCTCATAGGATTTGATTTTTCCTTCCTCCAGTCCGTCAAACCAGGCTAGGGCTTCATCCTTCAGGGTAGCAGGGAAAGCCATACACATTATAGGATCTGACCCTACCCAGGCTGCCATATCTCGCTTATAGGCTTTCGAGTGCTGTGTTGGATCTCCAGTTCCATCATAGAAAGAGGTGAACTTTGGGGGAGAGTACTTGGGAGATACGCGCCCATACGTAATACAGTCATGAAAAGGTGTTTTTTGTGCTTCTATAAGTGCAACCTTATACCTTGATTCCCTCGAAGACCCACTTAATGCTTCCACCTTATTTTTTAGCCGGCGCAGGTCCTCCTTCATCTCCTTATCTACTTTGCTCTTTCGCTTGGAGCTGCTACGATCTTTATCCTTCCCAGGTAAATTTATCCTCCTGCCTCTTTCGTCATACTTCGCCGATGAATCTGAGATTTCGGGCGAGCTAGTTCCACTTTTTTCAATTCGGCGAGATGAACGTGCATGGGAATGAGACTCTTGGCGAGATGTATGAGTATGGGACCTATGGCGAGATGGATGAGTATGGCGAGTAGAATGCGAGTGGGATCCCTGACCTTTGTTCTGTGCCGCCATCAGCTCTCTGTGACTCTGAAGTACTGTCTCCATTTGCAATTGCATTTGCCTCTCGAACTGATTAGCCTGCCTGTTGTTGGCCTCTAGAATTTGCCTTAACAATGTTTCTGTAGTATTTGTGGATCCAGTATTATCTGCTATCACTACTGGGCGAGTTACAGTAGCTCCCGGTACTATCGCTGCTCCATTTATACTTCCCGCTTGCGGAATTTCTACCGCCATAACTGGTTCCGCCACCACTGCTGGAACTTCTTCTGGCACATGTGGTGTTTCGCCGACACCTTGCACCAACTGCTGCTGAACATTGGCTACCGCTCTGTTTCCTGCAATTGCATTCTGAGCTGCTTCCCCAGCATTCGATGTTTCCCCGAAGGTGAATCTTCTTCCACCAATCTGCTCGGCGTGAGCATTCGCTTCTATTGCGCTACTGATTCTTGTTAGCATTGGATTAGGCTCGGGCGACCTTTCTGCATTCTCAAAACGAGTGATATCCTCCATGTAAAGTTCTTCTTGGCGAGTCACTTGCTGAATAGGTGATCGGCGAGATGAGCTTGCCACATTAGGATCCACTGGTCCTGCTAGTTCCATTGCTCTACTCCTAGTATTGTGACCACTGGGGAGTGTCGCTGGTGTAGGAGGAATATGATGTCGAGGAGGCCTACCCGCCGGGGCTTTATCACTTCTTCCTCTAGGACCCATTTGCCGAGACTCTGTAGAAGAAAACAAACACACTTCCTGACAGTATTGCTCTGTTAGTACTGTGGGTAAATGCCAAATAAGTTAGTTGAGTTACTTTTCAGAATATTGATGGATGAAATACCAAAAAGGACAGCTTTACATCACGTGATGTGTAAATGATGACCTAAGCATGATGAAAATTGCAAAAACATTCTATGTGATTGTGATTTTGAAATCAAGGTGATAGTACGACCAATGTCTTAAAGAACAGCTTAACAAGGTTTAGGATGCAATTTTCTTTGTGAAACTGAAGTTCATACTATGCATCAGAACTAATTCTTTTTTGCCGGAAATATATATCTATATTTGAAAAATCCCGACCAAAATGACAAGTTATATCTAAACGCCTAGCTCTCCTACCGCTCATGTGAGAAAAGTGAAATATGTGATAAAACCGTCGCAACACACTGACCAACATTCGTGTATAATTGGAACAGTACTTAATCTAGCAAGATTTCTCAAAATAGTACAAGATGCCTTTTGAAAACCAAAGTCTGCTTCTAAAGCATACCCCAAAAATGCCCTAATTTTTCCATTTTTAGCAAAGTTTCCTGGGAGAGTCATTGCGACAAAACTGATGATATGCCTTATAAGGCAAAACAAAGAGGAATCCTACCGTATATGAAACAAGAGAAAGGAAGAAAAATAACAGCAAGCAGAATGCCTCTAAATGGAAATAACAGAGAGATAGTGACCCTATCGGCGATTATAGCATACTATTTATAGAAACAAAAGAGCATATGATACTTTAACAGAGCAAGTATAAGAAAACAGATCAAAAAATTTCACAAGTTCAAAACCTTTTCCAGCGCCAAAATGTAACTGTGTAAAATCCCGATGGTTAGATCTTACACAGTACACCCA
>JAJJMA010320438.1:0-23463 GCA_023529015.1 Papaver nudicaule
CTTATATGTACGCGTTCATAGAGCAGTCAAATAGAGTTCAGGAGAATCCGTGAACTTGTATGTACGCGCTCATGAACGCGTTCATACAAACTTTGCTCGTTCTTTGAAATGCCATATACAACACATGTACGTGTTCATGTACGCTTTCACCGTTGAGGTCATTTTTAAGAGACAATTCAACATACTCTACCTATACATAATATCACGGATGTGACAAATGCAAAGGCGAAGAATACTAGAATACCTTCGTATCATATAAACAACATCATAGACTATTGGTTTGATAGAAATGGTAAATACGATACGGAGAGGAAAAACCTTTCTAACCTTTAGCGAGGACGTTATGATTTATCAAGTAGTAAGCTCTGGTCTCCGTCTTCATCAGTCTTCGTCTCGATTACCTAAAACTATCCTAGTCCGAGGTTGTAGAGTAGACGTATCAAGGATTGTGTTTTTGTCTCATAAACTTGACAACTGACTTGAGATAACAATATTAGTGGGTTCAACCGAGCAATGCTCTAACACTACCTAATGTGTTTCCTCCATTACGTGATCTACAACATCAAATTGATTTCATACCTGGAGCATCTCTACCTTATCATGCTCATTATAGGTTGAGTCTAATAGAACATGAAATATTACAGGGATAAGTTGATGATTTATTGGCTAAAGGTTTGATTAGATTGAGTAAAAGTCCTTATGATATCCTAGCTTTTCTGGTTGATAAGAATGATGGAATACATAGAATGTGTATTGATTGTAGAGGTCTCAACAGAATCACAATTCGATATAGGTTTCCAATACCTAGAATTGATGATATGATTGATATGCTAGCTGGTTCAAAGGTATTCACTAATCTTGATCTTCGTAGTGGATATCATCAGATTCGTATACGTGAAGGGGATGAATGGAAAACAACTTTCAAAACTCAAGAAGGGTTATATGAGTGATTAATTATGCCATTTGTATTATCTAATGCTCAAAACACTTTCATGCGGCTCATGAATCAGGTTCTTCAACCTTTCTTTTGTAAATTTGTCATTGTTTATTTTGATGATATTTTGATTTACAGTCGCAGTGAACAAGAAAATCTACTACATCTCTCTACGGTGTTTCAAGTTCTTGCTGATAATGCTTTATTTGTGAACCTAAAGAAGTGTACTTTTCTTTCCAACAAAGTCACTTTCTTGGGGTATGTCGTCTCTGATAATGGGATTGCAGTGGATGATTCTAAAATTAAAGAAATTTCTGAATGGCCTACTCCTACTTCTATACGTGATGTAAGAAGTTTTCATGGCTTGGCATCGTTCTACAGACGATTTGTTAGAAATTTTAGCTCTCTGGCAGCTGGTTTAACAGATTGTTTAAAGCATGAAAAATTCGTGTGGACTGAAGAAGCAGATAAGAGGTTCAATATTCTGAAAGAGAAGTTATGCAGTGATCCAGTTCTTGTTATGCCGGATTTTTCGCAGCCGTTTGAGATTGATTTGGATGCTTCTGCAATTGGCATTGGTGTTGTTTTATCTCAAAATGGACATCCAGTTGCCTTTCATAGTGAGAAGAATTCAGACGTGAGAAAGAAGTGGTCTACATATGTGTTAGGGCATTGTCCGGTCAAACCCACTAGCGTTGGTATGTCAAGTTGGTTGTCAGTTTTAGGTGTCAAAACACAATTCTTGATTTAGCTACTAGAGTTTAGATTTCGGAATTGGGATATAGACAAAGTAGTAGAGACCTTGAAGACGAAGACTGTAAAGACAAAGAAGACATCAATTATTCTTCATCGACAAAAGGTTAGTAGGAGTTATGACTTTTATGCAAATTCTTCTATTCTACTTATTCTATCTTTCGAAATAGTCGGCTACTTTAGTAGAGATACTAATAGCGATTGAGATCGTGTTCTTGTATACATGACCATGTGTTAAGTTTACAAGAATGCATGAGATAAATTCGATACTATTTGTCCACTGCAATGGTTTGCTTGCAAATCACTTGTTGGATATGGGTGAATCTAAAGGAGTACTCTTGAGCAAAAGTCCAGTGGATTATAGGTGAGGGCGTCTAACACGTCAAAGTACTGGCCCAGTCCAGAACTTCCAGTGGATCCAAGTTAATCCCTAATCTGGAAAACGACGGTTCCCGAACCATTCGTGAACAGTGACTTGGGAATTTTTCCTGAGTTCCAAATCGTCAATTTTTACGCGTACTAGTACGTGAACCTCATATTCGATGCATTTGGTCGTGATTCAGATGAACGGTTTGCGAACCGACCAAAGTGAATATTCTTTGGGATTTTCACTCGGGTTAAACTCTGACTCCTTTATCTCTTAGCTGGACTTGGTTATCACGAAATATCTTTTGTGGTCCATCTAATGGTTCTCAATGTGTCAATAAGATAAAGATTATCTTTGGTCTGTTGGATATCATTCTTGAAGTGTTTTTGAGCTAACAAAACACTTGGCAGATAAATGATAAAGATTTCCAATTGAGATAAATCTTGGTTTCTTTTTTGTGCAAGTTAAGTAACGGTTTCGTTTTACACGGGCACTTGCTAAACTTGTGGAACAAGTAACTAGTTGCTTTATTCCTAAGCAACCTATCTTATTGAGTGCTATAAATGGAGGTTTCTAGAACGAAAACCACAAACATCAAGCATACGTGAAGATTCTTTGTGGAATTGATCGTAAACTCTTTTCACTTCGGTGAATGCTTGTTGTGGTATAGTCATCCTCTATTAGGTAGCAATTCCTCTTGGGAATTACCTAACGACTATAAAGACTTCTCTTGAGAGTTGGGAAGCACATGTAGGAGATTGAGACCTTAGTGGTTGAAATCAGAGTAACCTGTAACCTTGGTAACCTGATCACGTTCTTGTCTATTCTACGGTCTTTCTCTTCTAATATAAGGATATTCAAGAACTGATACATTACACATAGGGTTGAAAGGAAGCAACGCACGGCTGCACTCATTATTGTAAGACCTAGTTTCTCCAGTTGTATAAGTTTCTTAAGTGATTCTTTTTACAACTGAGGTAGAGACAAGTTGGGCATAGTTTACTCGGTTTACTTGTCAGCCCCCGCTTGTACATGTCAAACTGATAGAGAATAGTTCAAACATACAGTTGATGATTGAGGTTGCAAAGCCAGAATTATTGACATAAGCCTTTAACAGCGGTTAAAGCAACTTCTAGGCCTGTAAAGGATGTCAGCTAGGGGAATCAAGTGCGTGACGATCTGTGGGGGATCTAGAGACGTAAGGAGTGCGGCAGTAGCCAGTTCGCTTGGAGGATTGGAATTGGTGTATGCTACGTCCCAGACCGAAGTCTTATAGTAGGCTAGTGTTCGTAGACAATTTGTACTGTGCGGTGTTCAATCCAGACGAGGTCCCGAGGTTTTTCTAAAGGTCGTAGTTTCCTCGTTAAAAAAATCTATGGTGTCTTGTGTGCTTTACTTTCCGCATTATATTCTCTGATTATATAATTAAAGCAAACACAAGAAGTACGTTATTAATAAACCTGATCGTTGTCCCCAATCCATCCATTGGATTTACCAAGACCTTGTCTTGTGTCGGACTGATCCTTTGAGATCCAAACGCAGGTTAACTGGTATGGATATTGATTTTTCAGATCGCCCTGATCTGACCATTAGTCTCACGAGCCCAAACAAAAAGTTGGTTGTATTTCGGTACCCCTGCTTTTTCATTTGGTATCAGAGCCGGTGAACACATAAAAGACGTAACTGTGTGTGCTTTTCGTGGCTTGTGAGTTATGGAACAAAGCATAAGAGCTTGTAACGTACCACCAAAGTTTGATGGCACAAACTACCTATGGTGGAAGACTGCAATGCCATCGTTTTTGCAAGCCCGAAATTTCAAAACTTGGGTTTATGTCAAAACAGGATATACACCACCAACTATTTTAGTTGACGATGTATCTGTCCCCTAAGACATAGCGGCTTATGATGACGTGGAAACTCTCGCCGCCAAACAAAACTATGATGGGCTTAATGCCATCATTCATGCAGTTACACCTGATATTTTCCATCACGTGACCACATATGAAACCTCTCACGAGGCTTGGAATAGATTAAGGACCGTATTCGAAGGGAATGCAGCAGAAAAAGAAGCTAGACTTCAAAACCTCATGTCTGACTGGGAAAACCTTCGAATTCTTAAGGATTATACCTTTGAAGAATTTAACCACCAATTGTCTGAGATAGTGAATGCATGTCACACCTTAGGAAAAGCTATTCCGGAAAGGGACATTGTGTGTAAAATTCTGAGGTCATTACCCTCAAGATACGAATCAAAGAAACATGCCATCCAGGAAGTACACGGCTTAGACATAACAGAAGTGACCTTGTTGCCAAGCTAAAAATCTTCGATTATGAGCAAAGTAACCCTAAAAACATCGGTTTTAGAGTTACTGCAAAAACAAGGAAACTTGTAAGCGAAGAGTGTACTTAGAACACCAACTCCGACAATCATAGTGGGGATGAATATGAGGAGGAGATATCTTTGATAACTCGCCAGTTTAAAGATCTTCTAAAGAAGAGAGGTAAACGATTTATTAAGAAATCCCCACCATCAACTCCTAAGCCTCATGATAGAGTCCCTCCTAAAGAAGGGAACAAAAGGGGAGATGATGATGATATGCCACAATGCTATAAATGCAAAGATTTTGGCCACTTCGCTGAAGAATGTCCCAATCTGAGAAAATATACCGGAGGGAAAGCCTTAACTGCTTCACTTGACGATTCTTCTGATGTTTACCAGATGATGAAGAAAGTGAAATAACATTCATTGCAGAGTGTGTCAATTCTGAAAATGCGGGTGATTCCAAATCAGAACTAGAGACATGTCCCATCCCCATGACACAACTTCTAGTGACACATCATGCAAAGAAATAATCATTCCTGTAAAGCACAAGCAACGTCTTGTTAAATGCAGTTATTGTGCTAAAAAGGGACATGATTACAAGCAGTGTCATGTATACAGATGTAAAGTCAAGTATGCTAACAAACTGCAAAAAAAAAAAACAGCCAGACTCATGAATATTATTCGTATCTTTGAAGCTGCCAATAATAAGGAAGCCATTAAAGATCGAAACCACTCTAACTCCTTAAGGGCAACACAAGGAGCGGAGAAATTCAAGAGAGTCAGAACTAAGAATGGCAAACTTAGTTCAAAAAAAGATTTAGTACCACATAAAGAGCATATTCATGCTCTACCTTCCTCGCACTAAGTGCTAGAAGGATTTGCATCTCATTCACTGCCCCTTGGAATGAGATGTCATAGTGCGGTCGGGCAAATGTCGTAGAGTCTTTTTCATTTTCTGTATCTATTTGTAAGTAATTGATGACCCACAATTAACACCTTTTCATCGTCACTTGACAAAAGTGTAATGTTGAGCCCAGCTCCATGGAACTTATGATCATCAATGGTCAAATTGTCTAAACGAAAGGTTAACATTGTTACTGGGTATCTCTGAAAGTGAGACACGTCAATGAAAGAACAAAATACACGTGTACAACGGTTGTCGAACCGTTCCGCTTTCTCCGTACGATATTAGGGTAAATCTATATCGTATCTAGCAGTTGTGAGAATCCTTATCTCTTCGAAAATTCTTGGAAGAACTGTTTATAAGGAAATCAGAAGTCAATTCTTATTTCATTCTAAACTTTTTGGTAAAACCCCTTGCTACTACTTCCACAGGCAAGGATCCTATGTCAATTGACAAGGATACCATGAAACCAGATGATCCTTTGAAATCAGCCAAAAACAAAGGAAAGAAACCCTGGTTCAAGAAGAAGAAGAAGAAGAAATCTAAATCTGACAAGGATGAAAAGCCTTCTTAGAAGAATCAAAGGATTGCATCCATTCTCAAAGAATGAAGAGAAACAAAAAGAGAAGTAAGATCTCTTGAAGAAGTGTTTCTAAAAACTCTGGTTGTTCAACAAGCTCTTGTGAAACAACAAGAAGAATTTATGAAATAAGTGCATAAGGCTTCTGTAAATGAGCCTAAGGAATTTGATCTGGATATTCCTATGCCTATGAATGAAGAAAAAGACATTGAGGAAATCAATAACTTCGTCATGACTTCTTTCAATCAGATTAGTTGATTCCTTGTGAGAACTTGTTCTTACTTTTGCCTAAGGAATATAAACTATATCTAAAAGTAGTTTGCCTTTTCATGCTTTTTAGAGTTTTTCAGCATGTACTACTTTATTTCATTAATAAAAGTTCTTTTTAGATGATTATTAATGATGTTTGCAATACTTGATTTGTCTACCTCAATCTTATTGCAACACATAGCTTTTTCCATTACCTCGACAGTGATTCAAAGTTATGTCTATTACAAAAGTTATGCTTTTTCTCACGATCAAGAAACTTTTGATTGTATGATTTTTAGGGTTTTCACAAACTCGGAATCATATACTATTTTCCAAAAATTTGGCTAAGGGAAAGAGATTATAAACAAAGGAATACTGGATAACATAAAATTGTTTTGTCCATGTTAGACTTTGTAAGTTGTTCTTTATTGAATAACACCACATGGGAGAGAGTTCTCAACTGAACTTGCGCTTAATAACAAATCTTTTTGGGGAGCGTGGTTCTGGAATATTAGGAGAAAAGTGTATCTATATTTCTCCAAAAAATGAGAACTCAGGAATCTTCGTTCAGATTTCCAAGTTATACCTTCTTAAACTTGGTATGCGAGTACTTAGCTTAACCTATTCCATAGGTTTATGAAACCCTAGTCTCGAACTACTTTGTCATATTTTTGTGACAAATAGGGGGAGAATACATATGGTTCTTGTTCTTGTGGTGCATAACCATAGGGGGAGAACATAATGTGCTTACTTGATGTACTTTTTCAAAGTATCAAGTAAGGGGGAGTAATTAAAGCTGAGAAGAAGCTTCATATAAGGAATGAGTAGAATCACTTTAAAAGTTTTGATACACAGACTTTAAAGTTTGCTCAGATTCTTACTCTTTGCACAAACAACATGTGGGATTAGCATATTAACCCATGTAAGCTTGAGCATACCTTCATGGTTGTTTGAGCTGGATATGTTGTAGGTGTTGTCTACGAATTCATCAACAAGAGTTAAACGAACACATCAAGACTCAAGGGAGAAGTTGAGGAATTCAAGAAATCAAGATACACCTGGTTAGTACTTAATTGTATATCTGTTGAATCCATTTGTAAATTGGTTTTCTCACTAAAATTGACAAAGGGGAGATTGTTAGGGCATTGTCCGGTCAAACCCACTAGCGTTGGTATGTCAAGATGGTTGTCAGTTTTAGGTGTCAAAACACAATTCTTGATTTAGCCTACTAGAATTTAGATTTCGGAATTGGGATATAGACAAAGTAGCAGAGACCTTGAAGACGAAGACTGTAAAGACAAAGAAGACATTAATTGTTCTTCATCGACAAAAGGTTAGTAGGAGTTATACTTTTATGGAAATTCTTTTATTCTACTTATTTTATCTTTCAAAATAGTCGGCTACTGTAGTAGAAATACTAATAGCGATTGAGATCGTGTTCTTGTCTACATGACCATGTGTTATGTTGGTATTTTCCCCCACGAATACTAAGTTTACAAGAATGCATGAGATAGATTCGATATCATTTGTCCACTGGACCACTGCAATGGTTTGCTTGCAAATCACTTGTTGGATATGGGTGAATCTAAAGGAGTACTCTTGAGCAAGAGTCCAATGGATTATAGCTGAGGGCGTCTAACACGTCTAAGTACTGGCCCAGTCCAGAACTTCCAGCGGATCCAAGTTAAACCCTAAACTGGAAAACGACGGTTCCCGAACCGTTATTGAACAGTGACTTGGGAATTTTTCCTGAGTTCCAAATCGTCAATTTGTACGCGTACTAGTACGTGAACAGATTCAATGCATTTGGTCGTTATTCAGATGGACGGTTTGCGAACCGGCAAAAGCGAATATTCTATGGGATTTTCACACGGGTTAAACTCTGACTCCTTTATCTCTTAGTTGGACTTGGTTATCACGAAATATCTTCCGTGGTCCATCTAACGGTTCTCAATGTGTCAATTAGATAAAGATTATCTCTGGTGTGTTGGATATCATTCTTGAAGTGTTTTTGAGCTAACAAAACACTTGGCAGATAAATGATAAAGATTTCCAATTGAGATAAATCTAGTTTTCTTTGTGTGTAAGTTAAGTAACGGGTTCGTTTTACACGGGCACTTGCTAAACTTGTAGAACAAGTAACTAGTTGCTTTATTCCTAAGCAACCTATCTTATTGAGTGCTATAAATAGAGGTTTCTAGAACGAAAACCACAAGCATCAAGCATACATGAAGTTTCTCTGTGGAATTGATAGTAAACTCTTTTCACTTCGGTGAATGCTTGTTATTGTGTGAGTATAAAATCTGCATGAGCACTTTATACCCGACAGCCAACAGATCTTAATCGAACCACATGTTCAAACATATATCATGCATAGTACGAAGATTATAAGAACGACACCGAAGCTGGAATCATAAATAAATAACAAGAGATAAGAGTATAACTATGAATTGTATTTCTGCTTAACTAGTACATGGATATGATCCTAAGGAGTTTGAGGAGATACTAACCTAATCTCACTCTCACAACTTAGGTTACACCAAAATCCAACCCCTACAATGTTTCTCGAGCTCGCCTTATATAGGCCGAGTCTGAGTGGTTTACAGCTAATAAGACAAACTACGCAATTGTGGTGGTGTCAGAGCTTGTCGAGTAAGGCGGTTCCTTCGGTGAAATCCTTCTGAAGATGTCTTCGTACTTCTATCCTTCGATGACCAGTGCGAGTCTTTCTTCGCCCGGCTCTTCCTCGAGGTCACCTTGTGGCCTATTCCCGATGTATGGCGGTGCACCCCTTGGATGGGCTTAGCTCCTCCGATCCTGACACGTGTCCCGATGATGTTTTACCCTCCACAGTTTGCCTCTTTCCTTTCCTTGTATCGAATATGCTTGGGAAGGAAATTTCTTCTTCGTCCTACTCCTTTCGCCATGCACCCCACTATCCGCCAAGTGTGACGTTTTATGACACATTCTGCATGTTCCCGAGATTTTCGCAACCTTTTGACCTTCTCACCGGAAGTGCCAGTTTCCCCTCACTATTTAAGTTTTGGTTTTCTCCCTCTAAAAATTTTAGACTCTTCGTACTATTCTTCCCCTGCTCCGGCGTTCCTTTCCGGAAACCTTAAATTTTTATCTTTTAATCAGGTGTTTTTTAGACGCTTTCCTCCAAGACCCTTTGCTTTAATCTTCTCATAGTTCCATAAAGAAAACTCTTTTTCCCTTTTTATCGTCCCTTAGGCTCCTGATCAATCTTGCCTCTGCTACTTCCGGCACTGGCGAGTTCTGCTTTCTTTCCCTTTGTTTTTTCTTTCATGTCTTTTCCTTCTAAAGTTGATGTTCTCGTCTCGATGATGAAGAACTTAGGTTTTAAAGATGATTCTTTCAAGATACAGGCTACTGGCTCTCCGAGCAGCCGGCTGACTCCAGAGTTAGTTGAGGAGTTTCGATGCAACGAAAACAAGCTCTTGGTTACATTTCATCAAATTTCTGCTGGGTTGATTCCTCCTCTTTACCAACCTTCCAATCCTTTGTTTCTTGAAATTCTTTGCTCCCTTCCTAGTCCTCGGGGTGTGATGCAGCTCACTTGCAGTTATATCCATCAATCGATGGGTTTCCTGCTCCGAAGATAATTCCGAAGCTGGCTCCCTGAAGAGGTTTTATTTCACCGCTCAGAATTTCTTTCTTCACTACGAGCCGTTTTTAACATTAGATAACGAGCTATCCCCTTGTGTTAGTTTTTGGACTGTAAAGGGGGGTGTGAATATGATTCCAGGGACTTTAGACTACTCCATGGATGAAGACTAGTACTCGGAGCCTGTGCTTTTGGAGGGTCCTGTTCTCCGAGGCTGGAAAGATGCTGGACGCTTCTTTCCTCGGACCCACTTCGATGTGGGTCACGAATTCTCCACTCAGCATTTGTTTATGATCCATTTTTCTGATGAAGAAAAAAGGCTGTCTCGCCAAGTTTTGAGGAAGGGAAAAGGTGTTTATGTGGATACTTCGAGTAGCCTGAAGCGTTCCCGAGCAGGTGAGGAGACTATGCAGCAGGTAACAAATACCTTCTTGAGATATGCTTTTTATTAGAGATTCTTTGTAAAAGGGTCGTAAGTTTTTAGTCAAATTAAGGTCTGGGTCGTGGAAGTTGCTTTTGATGCAAAAGGGTCGTAGACTGACTTTGACCGTTTGACTTATTTACCAAAAAATCCCCATAAAAAAGTTAAATGACATTACATTATATTAGTTAGAAACTACATAGAGACATTTTAACAAACACCTTAGTTGCACAATTAATCATCTTCTTTCAATGTAACCAACCATTGATGGAAGAAATGCAATTGAATACTATCTGTTCCTGCATATGCATTCAATTTTTATGTTATATATATAAAAGCATCCACAACTACAAAATTGAAGTTCATGGTGCTGCTGTGTCGCATATCTCATGTTTGGGTTCTATTACTAAGTTTGTTGTGTAAGATTTGATTGTGAACTGGAAAAGGAGGTTGAATCGGTAAATATAAATTTTGTTGGAGGAACTAGTGAAGAAGTTTGCAGCATCGAAGAAATAAAGTGCAACACCCCCCATCAACTCCAAAAACTATTTCGAATGTGTTCGGGTTTAACATTGCAATATCAATTTGTGTGTTCTTGACGATTAAAACAAATACAGGGACAAAGTGTAATTAAGAAGGAGAATTGGAAGAAGATGGAAAAGGATCGGAGTTTGATGTTTTCAAATTATTTAACCAGTCATCGATAGTCCACTCATGGTCAGGCTGTTCAATAAAATAAAATATGTCAGCTAACGGTTTCTTAACGGTCAATGGTCAGTCTACGAACCTTTTGCATCAAAAACAACTTTCACGACCCAGACCTTAATTTGACCAAAAACTTACGACCCTTTTACAAAAAATCTCTTTTTATTAAGAGAGTATTAATACTTGACTCTATTTGTTTCTGAGAAAGACAGATTCTCTTCTGCAGGGGAAAGCTATTTCTGGTGTCGACTTGAGTCTACACAGTGATCTGTTAGGTTTTGAGTATGGTGGGGAGACGGAGGTTCCTAGGCCTCGTAAGAAGTTTGTTTTAATAAATCCTCCGAGGAAAACTTGCCGAAACATCGCCGAGTATCGATGAAACCACTGGAGGAGAGAGCGATGACAAATGTTGTTACCGAATTGGCACCACCGGAGGTTGTTGAAGTACCAATTGCCAAAAAAGCCAACGAGGATATTGCTGCCGTTGAACCGAACTTTGTTGTGCCAAGTGTGCATGCCTCTGCCTCGGACGTGGTTGATTCTACTACCAATGTTGTTTCCTCGGCCGAACCTTCTGCTCCTCCAAAGAAGATTGTTCATGTGGTTGACCTTCTCCTTCCCCGAAGGGACGGTTCGACTGTGCATATGGATTCTTCGAAGGAACTAGTTATGAGTTTCCCTCGTAGTTCAAGGTTTCCACCAGCTCCTAGCTATGCTGGTAAATACGGGCAACCATATACCACTAAGAGATTCAAAAAGGTGCTTTTTGAGGATCATAATCCAAGTGATTTTTCCGTGGAAGTCTCATCTCGTTTTGGTGCTTATGCCTCTGATCCTTTGGGCTGCCCTTTGGACCCTGAGTTTTGCAAGAAGCTTGGTAACGTTATTGGGGGTGACTGGACTAGAATGGATTATGATCTTCATCATCCGCCTTTGTCCTACGAAGAGAGCTTGGCTATGCTTCAAATGGTGAGTTTACTTTTTTTGTTTGTTGTTTTTTTTTTTTTTGATAGAGTCGTTGTTTTATGTTTTGTTTTTGGCTAAGTGTTGGTGTGTAATGTTTTGACAGAGTGACTATAATGCAATTGGCCTTTTGGCTTATACCTTCGACTTGTTTAGCGAAGATGAGTACCATGAGCGAAAGTTCCTCCGAATGCAGGGAGAGCTTGCCAAAGAGAAGACTCGCAACGCTTTTGAGAGGAAGAAGTTAATAGGTAAGGATTTGTTGTCTTTGTAGTTGCTGCTTTCTTTTTGTAGCGTTGTTCTGAGAATAATTTACTGCTTTCCAAAAAGGCGAGTTGGAAGAAGGCGAGAAAAAACTCAACGAAGCTAAGCTAGCTTTAAGCAACTCCCGCGAGAGTCGGAAACCCTCACACAGTTTCTCTGGTAGTAGAAGTCACCGAAGTGAGATTGATAAACTTGTAGAAGAGGGGAACAAAGCCTGAGATGATCATGATTATTATAAAAGAAAAAGACACGAGGCTGAGGGCCATCTAGCCGAAGAGAAGAAAAGGAACACGAAGACCGAACGTCTTCTGGAGGAGGAAAGAAATAGGAATGAGACTTTTGCTAGAGAGAATCACTTTTTCCAGCTAGATGTAGATCACTTGACACGAGAGCGAGATGCTGCCCGCGAGAAAAAGTCGATTAGTGCCTCTGGCAGGGTGGTGATTGGGAACCTAGAACAAGACATCAGGAATTTGAGGGTTCAAATGGCTGCTCTGAAAAATGTCAATAAAGAGCTGACTGCGGGAAATGATGCTTTGAAGAAGGGTTTTAATGATATAAGCATGGAGTTTGCCAAGGCAAAAAAGTCGAACAACTATCTTTCTTAGATGATTGATGAGTATCGATTAGAGCTTGCTAGGCTAGGGGCGGCTTCTTCTGAAGATATTAGGAAAAGAGCTTCCCAACCTCGTTTTACCAACCAGCATGAAGTGACTGAGTACATGATTGTTAAAGAAAGTAGGGTACTACCCTGATTGTTTTTATTTCGCTCTTGTTATGTTCTTTGGATTATGGTTTACCATCTCAACTCCACTTGTGTTTGCTTTTTGTTTTGGCAGGCATAGAAGCCAATTTACAAAAGAAGGTTGAAGACGCCGAGGCTGCGAGGGATGATGCTTGCAATCTGTTGGTGCTTGAATCTGATCGAAAGTTGGAGTTTGAAAGAAGAGCTGAACAACTATCCAAAGAATTGGCCGAAGAACGTCAGCGTCGAGCTGCTGATGTAGACAGACTTTCCCAAGAACTGGAGCTCGAACGCAAGCGTCGCTCAGAAGATGCAACGAGGAGTGCTGAAGAGATGACTTCCGAGCAAAACTACCGTCTTAAGTGCCAGAAGAATTTAAGGGACATGGTTACCTGTTTTGCCCTTGTACACCATCAACTAAGGAGTGGGCAGGCTGTCGAGGAGCTGCTTACCCGATCTGCTTTGACCACTTCTTTGGCTACAATTATGGCTTGTCGCGGTCGGCCCCTTTTTAGGACTATTGGAATTGAGCCTCCCACCTATGGCGCAGTAGGTGCAGATGATGCTGATGCGGTACTCCCAAGTGATAAGAATTTGCTTCCTCAGGAGGTGTTTGTGGCATTGACTAGAGATGAACGTCGAAGAAGAGGTCTGCTGGATAATTTTTGATGGACCAAGGCTCTGATAATGGCGAAGATGACAACGATGATGACTCGGATGATGATCCTTCGGGGGGTCCTGGGGTTGATCCCGAGGGAGATCCCAAGAATGGTCCTGAAGATCCGAAGAACGATCCCAATGATGGTTCTGGGGATTCGAAAAATGATCCCAATGATGGTTCTGGAGCAGAGACTAGTAATGTGGTTGGCAATGTTGCACAAAATGTCGGTGACTTCGAAGAAAGGGGCGCTGGTGGTGGCCTGGGTAGTGGTTTTGATAAAGAGAGCCACTATTTGTTTCAAGAATCCACAACAGCGTATAGCGACGAAGGGAGTGAGGAGAAGACTGAGCCTGTGATGGAAATTACTCATTCGAGAAAGGACCACTTCGGTTTTCGAACTTATGAAGAGGACCAGCAAGCTGAAAATAAGCTTTGGGATGAGATGAAGATTTTTGAAGACGCTTCCCCTTATCATGTTGCTTTATCTGGCGAAGCTTCGCTCAATAGTTAGCAGCGAGTCCTTTTGCCTTTTTTTTTTTTGTTTTCTTTGATACATTTTGTGTAGCTGGCATCGTCTTATTTTTTTTGCCTTCATGATGTGATGATCATATATATACAAAGGAGCCTTCGCCTTTTGATTTAAGACTACTGTTTAGTTTCTTTTCTTTTTGATAACTTCGTGACCAGGTACGAAGGTATCCTTGTAATATGCTTGACCCCTAAGGTTGCTCGGGGTGCAATTCCGGGGCTTACTTCGACGTGAGAGATAGTAAACCAAGCTAGTGGGGGCTTACGGATCACCCTTCCCAAAGGCTTTTAGCTACTTGCCTGTTTTAAAGCAACAATGGCTATCAAAGCCATAGGTACCCGTTTTGCCTCGGCATACTGGGTGGTTATCGAGGATACTAGGTATATTCTGAGAGAATATGGTGGTGTTCTGATAATCCATTTGCCATGAGTAAAGTGAGGAACTTATGATGGGTAACATCTATGTTTGTGCTTTGATAATAAAGTAGCTCGATGGGGGAGTGCCGATCAAGGCTGGAGCTTAGCCATGGTACTATTCTCCTGTCGCGGCCTAGAATTCGACCCATCTGTTTCTCGCTAGCCCTCCTCGAGGCTATGTTTTAGTTTTTTGGAGGAGGTCCCTCGGCTGCATAATTCGCCTATCATTCCCGTGAATGAGGGCGAATCAGCTGCCTCGGGGTTCCACCCACCTTTAGAGGTAAATGTTAGTCCCATTTATTGTCCCCTCGACGCCTCAGAAAGAGAGGTCCTCATGGTCGTGTGGTAGTGGGTCCAAATGTATCATTAGCTTATGTAGCCTAGATACAATGTACCCACTACTAACGGGGTGTCTTGTGGGTAGAGAACTGTGTCATATAGCTCGTAGGGCCCTTACGGCTTATATTAACATCATCTATGTGCCTGCTATTCGAGGTCTTTTTATTTTTTGCGTCTAGGCCTTGGCGTTAAAGCCTTTTATTTGCGTGGAGGCACTAAGGGAGATATGGCGTCATGGCCAGTTCGTTTTTATGGCGTTATAGCCTTTGTAAGTGTGCCTAGCCAGATTGGTTTTGTTACCCGTTCTCGTAGGATCTGGAGTTTGAAAATGGAATGCATCGAAGAGTGCAACTTTAGATAAATCAAGCTTCTCCATTTATTTAGATATCCATTTCTTAGTGTTGCTTACATATAATGCTCTAATTAAGGTGCTTCAAGTTCTTTCCCTCGACTGGGGTGTTTAGCTTTTGACCCTCGAGGTTGATCAGACTGTATGTGTCGTTCTAAAGTACTTTCTCTATTACATAGGGCCCAGCCCAGAATTGCTCCTGCAATGTGTTATTGCCCGAGCTAGATTCGGTTGGTTTTTCATTCGGGGCTAGGATGCTGCTAGTTGCCACGAGAAACTGTTCCATGTTTCCCAGGCAATGGCTCTTCCCCTTGTGGATAGGTCGTGTGCCTTGCTTGTCGGCTGCTGTGTTTTTTATGGCGGTGTCTGCCATCCCTGCTTCTACTTCAGCTATGAATTCCCTTATGCAAGAATCTGTAATCTTTGGGTGCTTGGCCTGACTCGGGCAATCCTTGCTTGGGTGTTCTCTTGCTTGGACATCTATCTCGTTGCACACACGAGCTTCGGTCGGGTCACCTGGTATTTTTGCGATTCCAAGTGGAGTAGGGAATCTGATTCTTCGATGTAGTGTGGAGACTACTCCCATGATGATGTGCAACCAAGGTCTTCCCATGATGGCATTGTAAGGAGATTCTATGTCGACCACACAGAATGATGTTGGCCGTTCCAAACTCCCCACATGGATCATTAGTGATAGCTCTCCTCTTGGTGTCGAGGGTTTTCCATTGAAGCCGTATATATTGTACGAGGAGGGCACTAATGCCATATTATTTCCTAGTAACTTATCGTACGTTCGCCCGAATAATATGTCTACGGAGCTTCCTGGGTCCACCAGTATTCTTGATATAGCCGTCTTTTTGATGTGCAATGTAATGACTAGAGGGTCATTGTGCGACCTTCCTTCATTGGGACTGTCCGCCGCTGAAAAGAAGATTGGTTGTTTCTGCCACTCCTCGAGATGTCCTTTAATCGCTACACTTAGTATTTACTTTCCTTCAAAGTCTCTTTTATGAATTCGGTCTGTTTGGACTCCCTCGAGACTTCGCCTACAAACGTCTGCGTGGACTATAGAGTTGCAATCATTGAATCTTGGGATATTTCGGTCGATTGTGATGACGTACGCCTCCTGCTTTTCCTTCTTCTTCGTCAGGGGTTGGTTCGGAGGTGGCGTTGGCAGTTCCAGGAGGTGTGTACGAGTAGAAAATCTGCATAGGTATATAAGGTACCACAACCATCAGATCTACCCATACATACAGTTATTAAACATGATTCCGTGGTACGAAGATCATAAGAACAATACCGAAGATACATAAATAACAATAATCAAAGACTAAATGTGTGAAGATTTGTATTTATTTCAATGTTGTAACTACATGGATTATAACCCTAAGGAACCAGAGGAGATACAAACCTAATCCCACTATTGCCGCTTAGGTTCTACCCAAAAAGAATCCAACCCTTACAAAGTTTTCCAAGCTCGCCTTATATAGGCCGAGCTTGGGTGGTTTACAGCTAATAAGACAAGAGATTCAATCGTGGTGGTGTCAGTCCTTGTCGAGTAAGGCGGTTCCTTCGGTGGTGCTCCGAAGATGGCTCTTAGGGCTTCGGTCCCTCGGTGCGGTCCGATCTCTTTTCGTTCGAGTCTTCATTCGTCGTGTTTGGTCTCGTTCCTCTTCGACTTGGACCGAGGCTTCGCTGGTGGTTCCTCAGGTGCGGTTCTACTCCTTAGATTTACGACACGTGTCCCGAGGGGTTTTTACCCTCCACAAGGTGTTTGAACTTGTCCCTCGTGATGAAGAAATAGATTTGATCATGTGCCGTAACACAGTCCTCTGTTGTGTGTTCATAAAACTTGTGGAACTGGCAATAATCCCTGGAATTCCTAGTATGCTTGGGTTGGTTACCCCTGCTCCTCGGGTATCTCATTTCACTTGCAAATTCAGACTGCTCAATGACTCGGAGGGCTTCCTCGATGGATACACACAGCTTCGGGAGCTTCCTGTCTTGGAAAGTAAGGAATCCTGACCGAGGTGCTCCAAACTTTCTGCCTCCCTCTTGTCCTCGTTGAGTCTTACTTTCTTTGAATTCTCCTCGAGAGCTGGCTCCTCGGTTGTCATTGTACTTTCTATTGTCATGATACTTGCCATCACCGAATTTACCCTCGTTGTCGTACCTTCCGTTGTCGTTCTGTCTTTCTCTTTTTGAGGGATCCCCTGATTGGCTGTTCATTGCCTGATCGCGTTCTTCGAGTGACAGGTTGTTTATGGAATGAACTTGCTTCAAAATGGTTTCCTTCCCGTGAGTTGCTTGCTCTCTGATTTCTTCCAATGTGATTCGCTCCTTCTGATATTTTCGGAGATCTTGCAACGTCTCAACATTTTTGGAGAAGAGTCTGTCGTACAGAGGAGAGTTCTTGTCAAGTGCATTCAGATACGCCCTCACTTTATCTTTCTCGGAGGCTCCATTTCCCACATCTACACACTGGGCTGTCCATCTGTCTGTCAAGCTTTGGTAGACTCCTCGGGTCTTACCCGAATACTGAATAGTTTCGCTACTCCTGGCTTTGACGAGTTGTTGTATAGAAAATGTAGTATGAATACCTTTGATAGTTCTTCGAAAGACGAGATCGAACTAGCTGCTAGGTTATCGTACCAAGCTAGAGCTTCTCATTTCAAGCTAGAAGGAAAATACTTGCAAAGTACTTCATCTCTGTCTGCCCAAGCCAAAAATACTCTCAGGTACATTTTTATATGTACTGTTGGGTCTCCAGAACCATCGAAGATTGATGCGAAGGCCGGCATGGTGCATTTTACCGGAATAACTTTAGAGAGAATTTCGGGGCTTAGCGGCGAGCGGTTGACATCATTTATTGCCTGAGTTAGCTTTATCTTATCACCCGATTGGATTCTGCTATCAAAGATTTCTGCCCGAAGAATTTTGATTTGTTCCATCATGACTTGCTGTAACGCCTGTGCTTCGGCATCCTTCCTCGCCTGCTCGTTTTCGTAGATCAGCTGTATGCTATTTCCCTTTGGACGTATGCTGGGCTCAGTTCTTTTACTTGAGATCACGATTCCATGGTCCTTGGTGCCACCCTTGATCTTGGTGTTGCTCCTCGACGCAGAGTGCTCCTTTGATTGTGACATGTTGGGTGGTCGAGAGTGCCCCTCGCTGTTTCCTTTGTAGTTTGAGGCCGACTTCTCTGCCATCTTCTTATTTGCCTCGGCCAGTTGCTTTTTTAATTTCCTTATTTTCTTGTTTTTTAGAATCAACTTTTAGAATTGCTCAGCCCTCGCCACAGCTTCTTCGGGGGGTTGAAGTGTTGGCGTTACTTCGTTCGGGACGGCGTCGTCGTCTTCGTCCTCGTCATTCTCTCCATCTTCTTCTTGTATTTGCTGTCGAGGTATGTCGTTACTTTCTGGGAACCCTTCTCCATTTGGACCTAGATCCTCTACTAGTACTTCCTCTTCGGTGACACGCTCCCTGTGCTGAACTGTACTCGCTGCTACCTCTGGCGATAGCCCTTTACTAGTTGAAAATCTGGTGTTATGCCTCGAAGAGCCCGTGCCTTGTCTCGAGGAACCCACTCTCTGCTTCGGCATCTGATCAGATTTCGAAGTCATGCTGATTGTGACCTGTAAAAGACAAAGAACTGTGAGGTCCAGGGAGGCTGGTGCAGTGTACTAGGTCTGACATATGGGCTAGTCTGGTGTAACAGATTCTACCGCGCGAGATTTCAGCATGGATTATACTCGTTTTGACCAAACCCTAACTGTATTCTGGCTTTATCCAAATCTACCTACCCAATAGGGAGGTTTTGGCGAGCCGAACTTTTCCGAGTTTTAGGCTCTGAGCATGAAAGTTGCAAAGTTTATTTCCAAATATATATTAGGTATTAAAAAACCCAAAAGTAACCCTAGGTTTTTTTTTCTTAAAGTAGGTGTAGAACAAGCGTTTAGGGAATTTTCTGGAACTTTGAAGAAGTTTTATATGCTTTTGATTAGATCTCTTCGTTTCAAGGATTGTATTCTTTGAAAAGACGTCGATCTTATCATGCGAATGATTTGCTCGAAAAACCCATGAACATGCTAAAGCTTTTGAAGATCTTTAGACGTCCAAGGTGGTGAAGCTTAAAATATGACGAAAATATGCTTTTAAGAAAGAGTTTTCTAGAAAAAAAATTCCCCAAAGAATTTGAAAACCTTAAATCACAGGCAAACCCTAAGTTGTTTTAATCACTCCCTGTTTCTAGCGCCAAACTGTGTGAGTATAAAATCTGCATGAGCACTTTATACCCGACAGCCAACAGATCTTAATCGAACCACATGTTCAATTTTTTTTTTTATTATTAAAAATCAAGAAAAAGAAAGAGGGGGGCTGGGCCTGACCTCAGGGAGACAACAGAAAGAAGAAAAGAAAAGCAAAAAACAAAAAATAAAGTGACAAGATTACAATCATCGAAATCTATAAACAGGCAAACATGACCTGTCAATGCCTAGCTTGCATCTCACAAAATTAGGAGGCTCCTGCCACCAATTGGATTCCACTGAAGCTCCATGTTTGGCTAGCAAATCATCCACTGCATTACCCTCACGGAATATGTGGGTATATCTGAACTGAATTGTAGGAATCTCATACAATTAGACCAGTGAACTGCCAAATACCAAGGTATTAACCTTGGATTCTCAATAGCAGCTAGGGTTGTCGTGGAATCACACTCAAACCATAATCTTTGGAAGCCTCTTGATTGCGCAATTCTGAACGTATAAATAGCAGCCCAATATTCAGCTACCATAGAAGTACCTTGGCCAATAGATTGAGCCAAACAACCATGGACACCACATGTTCAAACATATATCATGCATAGTACGAAGATTATAAGAACGACACCGAAGCTGGAATCATAAATAAATAACAAGAGATAAAAGTATAACTATGAATTGTATTTCTGCTTAACTAGTACATGGATATGATCCTAAGGAGTTTGAGGAGATACTAACCTAATCTCACTCTCACAACTTAGGTTACACCAAAAATCCAACCCCTACAATGTTTCTCGAGCTCGCCTTATATAGGCCGAGTCTGAGTGGTTTACAACTAATAAGACAACCTACTCAATCGTGGTGGTGTCAGAGCTTGTCGAGTAAGGCGGTTCCTTCGGTGAGATCCTTCCGAAGATGTCTTCGTACTTCTATCCTTCAATGACCAGTACGAGTCTTTCTTCGCCCGGCTCTTCCTCGAGGTCACCTTGTGTCCTATTCCCGATGTATGGCGGTGCACCCCTTGGATGGGCTTAGCTCCTCCGATCCTGACACGTTTCCCGATGATGTTTTACCCTCCACAGTTATGGTATAGTCATCCTTTATTAGGTAACATTTACCTGACGACTATAAAGACTTCTCTTGAGAATTGGGAAGCACAGGTAGGAGATTGAGACCTTAGTGGTTGAAATCGGAGTAACATGTAACCTTGGTAACCTGATCACGTTCTTGTCTATTCTACGGTCCTTCTCTTATGATATAAGGCCATTCAAGAACTGATACGTTACGCACAGGGTTGAAAGGAAGCAACGCACGGCTGCACTAGGTATTGTAAGACCTAGTTAGCTCTTGTTGTATAAGTTTCTTAAGTGATTCTTTTTACAACTGAGGTAGAGAGAAGTTGGGCATAGTTTACTCGGTTTACTTGTCAGCCCCCGCTTGTAAGTAGATTTCCGTATGACCTGGAGCAATCCGAAGGAAGTCACTTTGTGTATGTCAAACTGATAGAGGACAGTTCAAACATACAGTTGATAATTGAGGTTGCAAAGCCATAATTATTGACATAAGCCTTTAACAGCGGTTAAAGCAACTCCTAGGCCTGTAAAGGACGTCAGCTAGGGGAATCGCGTGACGATCTGTGGGGGGTCTAGAGATGTAAGAAGTGCGACAGTAGCCAGTTCGCTTGGAGGGTTGGAATTGGTCTCTGCTACATCCCAGACCGAAGTCTTATAGTAGGCTAGTGTTTGTAGACAGTTTGTACTGTGCGGCGTTCAATATGGACGAGGTCCCGAGGTTTTTCTACAGGTCGTAGTTTATCTCTGGTGTCTTGTGTGCTTTACTTTCCGCATTATATTCTCTGATTATATAATTAAAGCAAACACAAGAAGTACGTTATTAATTAATAACTTGATCGTTGTCCCCCAATCCATCCATTGGATTACCAAGACCTTGTCTTGTGTCGGACTGATCCTTTGAGATCCAAACTCAGGTTAACAGGTCTGGATATTGATTTTTGAGATCGTCCAGATCTGACCATAAGTCTCACGAGCCCAAACGAAAAGTTGGTTGTATTTCGGTACCCCTGCTTTTTCAATATGAACTTGAATTAAATACTCTTGTTCAAGCTTTGAAACAATGGCATCCATATTTGATTCGTGAGTTTGTAGTCAATACGTATAATCAAGCTTTGAAGTTTCTACAAACTTCATCTATGTTAAGTCGTATGCATGATCGTTGGTTGTTCACTATCAACCAATAAGAGTGGTAAGTTGAATTAAGTAGTTGATGCTTTGAGTAGGCGTGCACATCTTCATATCACTATGCGTAATGAGAGCATAGCGTTTGATTTTCTGAAGGACTTATATGCTGATGATGAGGATTTCAAATCTATATGGATCAATGTGAAAATTTAACTAATGGAGTTACTGATTTTCTTATTCAATATGGGTTTCTCTTCAAAGGTAATAGACTTTGCATTCCACAAGGTTCTTTACGGCTTCATATCATACACGAATTACATGGTAGTGGTCTTGGTGGACACTTTGGTCGAGATAAAACTATTGCTTTGGTTGAAGAACGTTATTATTGGCCTTCTTTGAAGAGAGATGTGCAGAAATTTGTTCAAAAGTGCATGGTCAGTCAACGATCAAAAGGCACTATACAAAATACTGGTCTTCATACTCCATTACCAGTTCCAGAAGCTCCATGGGTAGATGTCAGCATGGATTTTATTATTGGTTTACCTCGTACTGCTAGGGGTAATGATTCTGTTATGGTGGTAGTTGACAAATATTCTAAGATGGCACACTTTGTGGCTTGCAAGAAGATTACAGATGCTTCTAATATAACTTACTTATTCTTCAAAGAAGTGGTTAGACTACATGGAGTTCCTAAATCTATCACTTATGATCGTGACACCAAGTTCTTAACCTATTTTTGGAAGTCTCTTTGGATGCGTTTAGGTACTACTGCACATCCTCAAACTGATGGACAAACTGAAGTTGTTAATATATCTTTGGGAATCTGATTAGAGCAAAAATTGCAGACAACAATGAGAAACAATGGGATATTCTTCTTCCTCATATGGAGTTTGCTTTCAACACTTCAGTTAATCGTTCAACTGGAAAAACACCCTTTGAAATTGTCTATTCAAAGGTACCTAATCATATTATTGATTTGGTAGTTCTTTCTAAGCTGGCAAATTCTAATCCAAAGGCGGATCAGTTGGTTGACAAAGCTTCCCAACTTCATCAAGATGTAAGAACAAAACTTGTAGCCTCTAATGCCAAATACAAAGAAGACGATGATAAGCACAAACGCCTAAAGATTCTTCGAGAAAGAGATTTAGTGATGATACACCTTCGAAAAGAAAGGTTCTGTTGGTATTTACAACAAAACCAAGATGAATAAATATGGTCCATTTAAGGTGTTGAAACAAATCACTGTAATGCATATGTTATCAATCTTCCTGCAGACTAGAACATATCCAATGTGTAAAATGTTCAAGAAATTTTCACCTTCAATGGTGATAATGAGGTACTGTTAATTGCTGACAACTCAAGGACGAGTTTCATTCAAGAAGGGGGGACTGATGCAGTACCGCATATAGTCTAGTTAAACTCTTTTATTTTTAGGGGAACTGTTTAGTCCTTTTTTAGGTGGATCTATATCCATTTAGTCCTGTTACAAAAGTGACTTTTCTGTTTAGTCATTTGTTATTAAAATAGTATAATAACTCTAATTTTTCTTATCTTTTCTCTCATTTTAAAATAAAATATCTCCCAAAATATAACTCGAAAATTAACAAATTTTATATATTCGGAAAGCTCTTGACGAGATCTACACAACGAATACCATTGTTGATATGTTTTGAAACATTTTTTTTTACACTACCGGTAATGGTACTTCATATTTTGGGATGAATTCAATTTTTAACTTCATATTTTGAGATGAAATTCATATATCACTTCATATTTTGAGATGAATTCAATTTTTAACTTCTTATTTTTGATATTAATTCATTTTGAACTTCATATTTTGAGATGAAGTTCATTTATCATTCATATTTTGAGA
>JAJJMA010320438.1:23473-67579 GCA_023529015.1 Papaver nudicaule
ATATTTTGAGATGAAATTCAATTTTTAACTTCATATTTTGAGATGAATCTCATTTATCACTTCATATTTTTAGATGAATTCAATTTTTAACTTCATATTTTGAAATGAATTCATTTACCACTTCATATTTGTAGATGAATTATACTTTAATTTATAATCCTTATGAAATGAATTTTATTTTGTCACTTCATATTTTGAGATGAATTTCATTTATGACTTCATACATTGAGATTAAATCTATTTTAGCACTTCATAGTATGAGATAAAATCAATTTTAGTACTTCATTTTCTGAAGTGAAATCCGTCACCGGGTAACGTTAAAAAAAAATATTTCGAAACATAGTGACAATGGTACTCGTTGTATAGATCTCGTCAAGAGCTTTCGGAATATATAAAATTTGTTTAATTCTGAATTGTAATTCTTGAGATATTAGATTTTTTAATAAATTTTCATTAGTTTTAAAAAGAACAAAGAATAAAAGATAAAAGGGTATTTCTGTAATATTAAAAAGGATGATGATGTCACTCCGCGTGGGTAACGTTCACCCAAGGACCAAACAATAAAAAAAAGGACTAAATAGAAATATTAGGACCAAACAAAAAACTTTTAGGACTAAATAATAATCTTGATTGACTCACAGGACTAAACTGAAATATAAAGTCTCATATTAGGACTAATTGGTAGTTTCTACTTATTTTTATTAGTCTTTGTTTAATATTTCAATTATATTTTTAGTCCCACATCGTTAATATGGTTTTGAGGCGTTTAGTTAAGTCTCTATATAAAGACTTTAGTCCCACATCGCTAAGATGGTTATGAGTTGTTTAGTTGAGTATGTATATAAAAACTGGGTATTGTTCTATTAGATACACATTATCATTATTATCAAGATTATTTATCAAATTCTAATCTCTCAATATTCTTTCTCTGCTCTAAACTCTATTCTTCTAATTATCTTCATCATTTTCGTCTATTCTCCCTAACTGCAATTTTCGAATTGCTTTCATATCTACAAGTGATACATTAAAAAACTACATGGATCAAAATTTCGTCGTTACCTGGGTCAATAATCTAAATAAAAAAATTATTCTGGAGGATCGTAAGGAGTATTTTCTGGGTTGAATTGGGGTAATCTATCCTTTAGAAATTGGTAGCTCTCATCAAGTGTAAATGGCTTCATGTATCTTTGAAGATAGAATCGCCTTCCGATTTCCTCCATTATATCGACATCCATAGGAGTTGCAAGGCTTTTATAAATAGTCACTTCAATGTCTACATACTTCGTTACTGTTTTCGTAATCACATCAAACCTATCACGTTTTTTTTTGTTAGATCTTTGCCGAGGATATACCATAATTTTCCAAGTAGTTGTTCCAGACTCGCTCCTATAAATCGGAAGCTGGTACCGTCTGTCGTTGAACATCGGCGATAACTATCTGATTATACCAAGATGCATGTAAGGATTGCTAGATCTTCAGTTGAATCATACCTAGCCATAGTTAAGAGTTTGATTATCTCAAAATTACGTAGGTCAAATTTCGTCGTTACCTGGGTCTATAATTTAAATAAAGCAATAAAATGAAATATTAAACATAAGTTAAACTTTTATTTAAAACTAGGGGTTGTACATGTTTCTCAATGTTAGCAAGACATGGAAACAACTTAAAAAGTGAAAAGGTTTCCCTTTTCCAATATTTTCCATTCATTCAACGACCTGCTTAACACTTCGTCATTAGTTTCACCAACCATTTTCTCTTCATTCATTCGGTGGACCAGCGCAACAAACTCCACCACCTGTGAATTAATTGTTAAAAATCACTTCTTCAGCTTGTTTGGATCCCGACCTCTGTAATCTTGATAATCGGCAGTATACTTGGTAAATATGTCCTCCCAGAAATTTTGTTCAGCATTAGGTTGAAGAGATTGATACACAAAAGATCTGCAAATGCATAAATCTTCTTCTTCAAGATACCTAATTCACGTCGGTTCATATTGTGGGGAACCTATAATTAAAAAAATTTACAAAAATTGAACTAGATTTCAAAGAGATTGAACTAGGAAGACGTGAAGTTGTGGAGAAGAGAAGAATGAGTTGTGATTGAAATAGTGGAGAAATTGTGTTTTTATAGGCATCTAAAAATTATGACCGTTAGATAAAGGATATTATTTCGGTCGATCGAGATAAATAATCTCATGGTCGAAATACAGAATCTCGATGTCGAGAATAAGAGCCTCGGTCGAGACTGGTGGACCGGCAAACCGCTGGATCAGGCGGTTTGCCTAGTCATTTTTTGGATTTGCCCCTTCCATAGTGGGGCAAATAAGGCAAAACCATGAGTTTGCCTTACCCATACGAAGGGGCCTAAGACTAGCTCTCATGAGTTGTCCGCTCATTGCCAAACTCTTAAGCCCCTTCTTATGTACAAAAAGTTGTTTGCCTGGCCAGATGCCTGGTAATGGATTTTATCGAGCGACAAAATAAGACTATTATTCGATCGGCCATTTTCCCCCGAAAATATATATAATCACAATTAAAACTCAAATCCACCTTTGCACAAATTTTCGAATGATAAACCTATTCAGTCTAAAACAAACTCTTAAATTTAAATTTTCATACTAAACTTTTGTTTACTCAATGGATTTTTCTGATGAAGATGTGCAAATTCAATTGGATCGGTTTAATGCACATCCACAAAGGTGCATTCAGATGGTGCAATAAATGGATGATGAGTCGGATAGAGATAAACAAAGAAGAAATACTATGGTGTTGTTACATCAGGGCATATACCTAGAGTCCAGAGCCAAGAGAAGTACACACAAGATATATGTATCGAGGGCAAGAATTTTGCCATGCTGATGCACGATTATTTCCTTCCCAATTGCATGTACTCCGACTAAAGTTTCCAAGGTCGACTTTGCATGCCCGACACTTGGTGAAAAGGATTATTAAACAACTTTATCTGGTAGAACCTCAATTTGATTACCATTTTGATGCACTTAATGTTAGAGGTCATAAGACCGAACAAAAGGTTACAACAACCCTAAGGATTTTAGGTTATTAGATGTCACGGATGCCAACGATGAGTATGTTCCTATGGGCAAAACAATTGCATATAAGTATATTTCACTGTTTTGCAAAGAAATGATTAATCATTTTGGTCCAACGTTTTTACGAAAACCAATTGATAAAGATGTTAGAAAAATGTTAAAGAAAAATGAGGACAGGGGCTTTCCAGGAATGCTAAGAAGTCTTGAATGCATGCATTAGATGTGTCTAGGATGCTCTACCTTTTGGGTAGGTCAGTATAAGAGTAGTTACTTAGAACCAACAATTATTTTGGAAGTTGCTGCTACTTATGATTGTTGGATATGACATGCTTTTTTTGGTCATACGGGTTCACAAAATGACTTAAATGTTTTGCACAAATCGCCTTTGTTTGAAGAGATAAAGCACGGGCTTCCCCCATGGGTGAATTTCACAATCAATGGCAATAGTTACACTCATGGTCATTATCTTGCAGTTGGAATCTATCCAACATGGTCAACCTTAGTTCAAGCATACTGAAAAGAAGGGATACCAAAGTACCTCACATGCTTTTCACAAACCTGATAGACAATCCCTTGGTTAACCATGGTTAAAACCTGGATCCAATACAACAAGGTCAAAACTAGATTGATATTTTTTCAAAGCCCCAAATTCCAACAAGAACTAGTCTTGTTTATTTCTTTGTTCAAGAACCGAATTTCACATAAGGACAATCTTGTATGGTATGCACCAAGAGATATCAATTAAAAAAGGATACACCTTTCTTGTGAATTCAATCTATGTTGATAATCAACACACTTGCAATACTTTAATAATATCAAACAAGAATATAAAGCGGAAACAAAGTAAAGAGAGACACCAATTTTTTTGTTAATGAGTAAACCGCAACAAGCATAAAAACCTCAGCATCTAGTCCAGCTTAAACACCTCAGTATATTAAACCGCTACAGACACTAACATACTATCAGACTTCGGACTGGAATGTGATTGCGACCGAACCTGTTAGAGAATTGGTCATTTGAACCCGCCAGCGTTGGCATGTCAAGTCAGTTGTCAAGTTTAGTTGCCAAAACGCAATCCTTGATTTAGATTTCGGAATTGGGATATAGACAAAATAGTAGAGACCTTGAAGACGAAGACTGTGAAGACAAAGAAGACATTAATTATTCTTCATCGACAAAAGGTTAGTAGGAGTTATGACTATTATGGAAATTCTTATATTCTACTTATTCTATCTTTCGAAACAGTCGGCTACTTTAGTAGAGATACTAATAGCGATTGAGATCGTATTCTTGTTTACATGACCATGTGTTATGTTGGTATTTGTTCCCACGAATACTAAGGTTACAAGAATGCATGAGATAAATTCAATACCATTTGCCCATAGCACTGGTTTGCTTGCAAATCACTTGTAAGATATGGGTGAATCTAAAGGAGTACTCTTGAGCAAGAGTCCAGTGGATTATAGCTGAGGGCGTCTAACACGTCTAAGTACTGGCCCAGCCTAGAACTTCCAACGGATCCAGTTAAACCCTAATTCCGAACTAAGGCGGTTCACGAACCGGTTCGTGAACAATGACTCTGGAATTTCTCCTGAGTTCCAATGCATCAATTTGTACACGTACATGTACGTGAACCACAAATTCGATGTATCTGGCCTGAATTCAGAAGGGCGGTTCCCGAACCGTCCAAGGTGATTATTCTATGGGATTTTCAGGCGGGTTAAACTCTGACTCCTTTATCTCGTAGTTGGACTTGGTTATCACGAAATATCTTCAGTGGTTCATCTAACGAATCTCAATAAGTCAATAAGATAAAGATTATCTCTGGTCTGTTGGATTTCTATCTTGAAGTGTTTTTGAGCTAATAAAACACTTGGCAGATAAATATTTAATAAATTCCAATTGAGATAAATCTTTGTTTACTTTGTTTGCAAGTTAGGGTTTCCTAAACTTGTGGGAAAAGTAACTAGTTGCTTTATTCCTAAGCAACCTATCTTATTGATTGTTATAAATAGAGGATTATGGGACGAAAAACCGCAAGCATCAAGCATACGTGAGATTTCTCTGTGGAATTGATCGTAGACTCTTTTCACTTCGGTGAATGCTTGTTATGGTATAGTCATCCTCTATTAGGTAGAAGTTCCTCTGTATGAATTACCTAACGACTATAAAGACTTATCTTAAGAGTTGGGAAGCACAGGTAGGCGATAACGTACCTCTGTGGTTGTTATCAGATTAACCTTTCTTTACTTGTCTGCTTCGGCTGTTCTCAAGTTACTTCGTTCACACCCTTAATCATCCTCAGTGCAGTTTCCCTCTAAATGTGGTATGGTGCCGCTCTGATGTTTTCTGCAGTTGCTTCGCTATCCTCGTGCTATGAAGGAATCCTGGCTAGTCTCCAAAGTGTCGGCTCGCCAGTCTTCTAGTTTTTGTCCTGATTTATCGTCTTTTGGAGCTTGCAGCGTTCTTCCCCACCTGGAATACGTAAAAGAGAAAATTACCTCATAGCTTTGTACGCGGTTGTTGTTAGTGACATATTTTTCACGCCCTGAGAGTTAGTTAAACGTGTTTTGGAGCCCGGTGTTACTAGGTTTGCCGATGTAGGTATTCCCCAAACGTTCATATAGTCGTATGTCGTATGACCGTCAAATCCACAAAGGGTGGTACTTGTGCAGTGTAAATTTGGCTTTGGCCAATATCTTCGTTTGCTACAAACCTCGATCTCCTAAGCGTTCTTCGGGCAAAGATCGCTTAGATTGATTCTGGCGTTATTAGCGTATGGGCAACGTTTTGGCTCAGATCTGAGCCCTTTGTGCCGCGATTTCCGCTTTGTTTTCTCAGAGAATACAAAGGCGAAAGATAATGCAGATGAGTGGAATGCTCGTGGGAAAATGCTAAAAAGTACAAAGATCTTACTTAGTAGAAAATTTGTTTTTGTATATGTAATGCTAAGATGGCTATTTGTTATTTTACACCTAATTTTTCAACGCAAATTATCTAATTTTTAACCCTTAGAAAACCATTTGAGTTATTGGAAAATCTTTGTAAAGAATACCTAGTGAAAATGAGCAGAATCAAAACAAGTATTGAAAACTATGCCGCTGAAATTTCCCAAGGACACTGGTCCCTGTTTTTAGCGCCAAACTATTGATACTAATATCCCATATCAAACACACATGAGGGTTTAAGATTAATGATGGTTATCAGTTAAGTACCACCTTGGATCCTCGTCCCCGTTCGTATCCAATGAATGAAACAACGATCTTAAGGACTCATCAGAAACTCTAAGACAGTGGATAATACTGAAAGTAAACTAAACAAGGTGGATCCACAACGAAGTGTTTCATCTCCATATCATTAAATCATCTTCATTATACAAATTCATATCATAGTAATACAGATTCTTTAGGTGATTATCTGGCTCGATTCCATACAACTTGGGAATGATACTGTGTAATCTATTCCTCTGATTGCAGAAGGTATTTGACTATAGTATTTACCCTTGTGATTTCGTCGACCCCTCCTCAATTGGTGAGAAGGAGTATTTATAGTAACTTGGTGAGGTTATTCCTCTTTGCTATCCTTCGTTTCTTCTGCTGCTTTGATGGTCTTCTGCGACAGCTGGTTTCTGCACACCGCCCCATATAGTGCAATCCTGTGTTGACACCTCTCAGCTGATATATGTCTTCGTTATATGAATCCCTTGATGCTCTCGATGTCCTAATTCCTATCCGTTAAGTTGCTTTATACCGCTGTCTGATCCAGCCATGTACTGACGCGTGCCCCTAGCCTTATGTATTCTTATAAGGTGCTGATGTGACTTCTTGGAAGATGTCTTGAGTCGGTGATGCCTTCCTCATTCTTTTGATTACCGCGGTAGCCTACTTCAGAGCGATCTTGTACTTCGCTTCGCCTTCTCTGTCGTGCCTTCTTACCCCTGGTTGAGGTTCGTTGGATAGCGATATTTATGCATTAACAGTATCTTGACTGAATTCAGAAGGGCGGTTCCCGAACCGTCCAAGGTGAATATTCTCTGGGATTTTCACACGAGTTAAACTCTGACTCCTTTATCTCATAGTTGGACTTGGTTATCACGAAATATCTTTTGTGGCCCATCTAACGAATCTCAATGAGTCAAAAAGATAAAGATTATCTCTGGTCTGTTGGATTTCAATCTTGAAGTGTTTTTGAGCTAACAAAACACTTGGCAGATAAATGTTTAATGAATCCAATTGAGATAAATCTCTGTTTACTTTGTTTGCAAGTTAGGTTTTCCTAAACTTATGGGAAAAGTAACTAGTTGCTTTATTCCTAAGCCACCTATCTTATTGAGTGCTATAAATAGAGGATTATGGGACGAAAAACCGCAAGCATCAAGCATACGTGAGATTTCTCTGTGTATTGATCGTAAACTCTTTTCACTTCGGTGAATGCTTGTTATGGTATAGTCATCCTCTATTAGGCAGCAGTTCCTCTGTAGGAATTACCTAACGACTATAAAGGCTTCTCTTGAGAGTTGGGAAGCACAGGTAGGCGATAACGTAACTCTGTGGTTGTTATCAGATTAACCTGTAACCTTGGTAACCTGATCACGTTCTTGTCTATTCTATGGTCCTTCTCTTCTGATATAAGGCCATTCAAGAACTGATACGTTACACACAAGGTTGAAAGGAAGCAATGGACGGCTGCACTCGGTGTTGTAAGACCTAGTTAGCTCCAGTTGTATAAGTTTCTTAAGTGATTCTTCGTTTACAACTGAGTTAGAGACAAGTTGGGCATAGTTTACTCGGTTTACTTGTTAGCCCCCGCTTGTAAGTAGATTTTCGTATGACCTGGAGAAATCCGAAGGAAGTCTCTTTGTGTATGTCTAACTGATAGAGGACACTTCAAACATACAATTGATAATTGAGGTTGCAAAGCCGGAATTATTGACACAAGCCTTTAACAGCGGTTGAAGCAACTCCTAGGCCTGTAAAGGACGTCAACTAGGGGAATCAAGTGCGTGACGATCTGTGGGGGATCTAGAGACGTAAGGAGTGCGACAATAGCCAATTCGCTTAGAGGGCTTGAGTTGGTCTCTGCTACATCCCAGACCGAAGTCTTATAGTAGGCTAGTATTTGTAGACAGTTTGTATTGTGCGGTGTTCTATCTGGACGAGGTCCCGAGGTTTTTCTACAGGTTGTAGTTTCCTCATTAAAAAAATCTCTGGTGTTTTGTGTGCTTTACTTTCCGCATTATATTCTCTGATTATATAATTAAAGCAAACGCAAGAAGTACGTTATTAATAACCTGATCGTTGTCCCCAATCCGTCGGTTGGATTTACCAAGACTTTGTCTTGAGTCGGACTTATCCCTTGAGATCCAAACTCAGGTTATACAGATTTGGATATTGATTTTTGAGATAGTCCAGATCTGACCATAAGACTCACAAGCCCAAATGAAAAGTTGGTAGTATTTCGGTACCCCTGCTTTTTCATACTGGATCATTGAGGGGATGTCCTCAGTGATCTCTATAAACAGGGGACTCCTTCTCTTAAGAAAGAAGGTTGGTCCAGAATTGGTATCCAGTTCTGAGGTCTGATTAGGGCCTTAATGTTCTAATAGAAGGTCTTTTGTCTAGCGTTGGGTTCTATTGGTGTTGTTCTAGTCTTGTGCAGAACCACCATTAATGAAGTGGTGTCTTCAGATTCGGTTTTAGTGCACATGAGTAGAAATAGCCCGGGTAGTTGAGCCTAGTAAATTTCTAGCAGCTACATTTTGGCTCCGTATAAAGGGATCGACTTAACCTTTTGCAATCGGGAGAAAGTTGTTTTCTTAGTTGTTCTTCGTTGTTTCATCGGGTTCTTCTAGTTCATCTTTACATTCAGACCTTTACATTCCTGCATCTTTACATTCAGTCTTTTATGTTCCTGCATCTTTACATTTCAGCTCTTTACGTTTCAGTTATTTACATTCAACTCTTTACTTTCAGCAACTTTACCGCTTTCCTTCAAGATTTTGTGATTTTCGACTGAAATCCGTCCAATCACGGCAAGAGAAGTTGTGTTGTGAGTTCTCTTCTCAGAGAAACACACTCATGAAAACTCAACCATAGACCACAAAAAAGTTCATTTAATAAAAAGAAGAAGAAAAGAAGAAAATATTTTCAAAACCTTTGGGTCATTTTCAGTAAATAGCTTGCATATTTTTTCTCTCACAGCGTGTCAGTCGTCCGTATCTGGGAAGGTACGCAGATCTGCTAACTGAAAAAGCGGGGATACCGAGATATACCACCAGCTTTTTGTTTTCGTGAACCTAGTTGATTATAGTTGTTTGAACGATCTCACAAATCAATATTCAAACAACAACCTGAGTATAGTTCCAAGAACCGAACCCTAACATGAACGTAGTTCTCGTAAATCTCGATAGAGATGGATTCACTCAAAGGTTATGAATCAACAAACTTGCAATTACTTCTATCATATAGATCAGAGACAATATAATGCGGAAGGGAAAATAATGCAAAACACCAGAATTTTGTTAACGAGGAAACTGCAAATCTAGCAGAAAAACCCCGGGACCTCGTCCAGATGTGAACACCCTCAGTATGAACGGTATACAGATGCTAGCCTACTCTCAGACTTCGGACTGAACTGTATCGAGACTGAATTCACCCTACAAGTAATTCAGCTACCAATGTGCTCCTACGTCTCTTGGCTCCCGCAGTAGCCTACATACTTGATTCCCCTAGCTGACGTCCTTTACAGACCTAGGAGTTGCTCCACTTCCCTTCGTGAAGACTAGCGCTACCCTGCCTCTAACAGGACGCCTAAAAGTATCCAAGTAATCTAACAAGAATACGATTGTGATTTCCTTTAGACTTAAAGTCAAGGTTAATGGAAATCGATATGTTGAATAGGGCTTATTGATCTAGCCTAAACAACTTTACCTCCAAACGCGAGACGAACTTAGTATGAAACCTAGTTCGTGAATTTGCGTTGGGAACTTCTAGGGTTTACAATACAAGATCTACCTTACGAAGTTTCTATCAAATCTTGGTCGTGATAAGATTGAAAGTATTCAATTGACCCAAGATACATGATGGAATTTAACTTCCGACTTGTGCTTCACGATCCTCAAGTGAAGTCTTTCAATAGTCGTAGTCCAAAAGGACTTCGTGATGACGACCAAACTTTATGCAAGGATACACAGATGTGTAGAGGATTGAGATTGTATCTTGCAGAAGGTCATCTATTTATAGTGATCACCAAGGGAGGCCTTGCTTAAAGTTTAAGCAACCTTGAGTAGGGCTCAAGCAAGTTCTGGAACTAGGAAAGTCCATAGCTTGATTACCCATTCTCAATCTTCTAAGAACTTTGGATTAAGCCAAAAGTTAAAGAAGACTCAACCTTGTTTGAAGGTTCGCGACTTCTGGTCCAATGCTTGTTTGGACATCGCTTTGCGACTTCTGGTCCAAATACTTTGTTTGAACATCGCTTGGATTAAGTTGTTGAATTCCATGGGCCGAGTAATGACAAGTCCGAGAACTAATCATGCATAGACCGAAAACTTCAATATATGGAGTTGGAAGTTTTCGCGTTCATGAACGCGTTCACAGAGCAGTCAATAGAGTTCTGGAGAATTCAGGAGAATTCTTGAATTTGTATGTACGCGTTCATGAACGCGTTCATACAGACTTAACTCGTTCTCTGAAATGCCAAAAGCAACACATGTACGCGTTCACCGTTGGGGTCATTTCAAGAGACAACTCAACATACTCTACCTATACATATTATCACAAGTGTGACAAATGCAAAGGCGAAAAATCCTAGAATACCTTCGGATCATATAAACAACATCATAGACTATTGGTATGATATAAATGGTAAAACCGATACGGAAAAAAAAAAACCTTTCTAACCTTCAGCGAGGACGTTATGATTTATCAAGTAGTAAGCTCCGGTCTTCGTCTTCGTCAGTCTTCGTCTCGATTACTTAAAACTATCCTAGTCCGAGGTTGTAGAGTAAACTTATCAAGGATTTTGTTTTTGTCTCATAAACTTGACAACTGACTTGAGATAACAACATCAGTGGGTTCAACCGAGCAATGCTCTAGCACTAACTAATAACATCATCTTGTGAACCAAGTTCGACCTGATATTGTTTCAATCAGAGAACCACTCACCCAAAAACTTCACCAAGAAAATCACAAAACAAGGAAGTCCAAGCTGTGCGTTTGAAGTTTCGCTGAAAAACTCGGGGAAAATTTGATAGAAGCCAGTGAGAGCTATTGCATGCAACGTAACTTCGGTTGTTGGTCACGTACAGATCCAGTAGCTCACGCCAAAACACCAGCCTTTATCATATCAAAACCCAAAGCAGGTATCCGCAGTAAATATTCAGTTAGCAGCAAAGCAGAAAAATGAATCCCAGTGCAGCAGATGAGTCAAGAAAAAACAGAGTCAGCAAAGATCTACAAATCAGCGCAGCGGCAGAGAAGGCACAGACGATATAAAAAACGAGCACCAAGCGGAGAAAATCAGCAGAGTAACGCATCAGAAATCAAAATCGGAGCTATCTACGATTAGATGACGGAGTTAACAAGCCCGGTGGTAGCGCAAACGTCAGCAACGGAGACACTATTCAGATAAATAAAGGAGCTACTCAATCCGGATACGCATATCGGAACTCTCACTACGCAGAATTTCTTTCCAAACACATCATATCTTTTCTGATAGCACTTAGGAACTAGGAAGCATAGATTTACATTTTCGCAGAAAAAATATCATGCTTAACGCAAATTTTTTCCTCCTGCATGTGTCATTTAGGGAGCATGTTTCCTCCGCAGTTAACCTTCAAGCTCGAAGTTGATTAGAGTTACATCCGCTGAGCGGATGATCGACACCAAATTTATACATTTTTACTGCCCAAATTAACATTTATTTGGTTCTCTGTTTTGTACAATTTGATATTTTTGTTGAGTTTCGCAGTTTTTGGAAAATAAATCTTGTTTGGATTAAAACACATGCGCTGTTTTTGGCACAACAGACTTTTTGTTGCCACTACAACCCATGACAAAATAGGGTCATCAAAACCCAAAACCAAAAACCCCTTATAAAATCCTTTAAATTTGGGGCGTAAAAAAATGAATTTGGGCGTAAAAAAATGAATTGGGGCGTAAAACAAAATATTGGGGCGTAAAAAAAAAATGAATTGGGGCGTGAAAAAATGGGGCGTAAAAAATTGAATTGGTGCGTAAAAATTGAATTGGGGCATAAAAATTGAATCCGGGCGTAAAAAATGAATTGGGGCGTAAAAAAATGAATTGGGGCGTAAAACATTCTTTTACGGCTTGATTTTGATGTTTACGGTTCACATTTTTGTGAACACATTCCAAAATGTTTACGCCTTGGTTTGGTAGGCGTAAAACATTCTAGGGCAAAACTAGGGCATCTTTTACGGCTTGGTTGCAAGGCGTAAACAATTTTACGCCTTATTTCATGAAGAATCACAAGCCCTAAAAACGTGTTTACGCCTCAATTCAGTATGAAATCCAAACCGTAAAACTAACTGAGGGGAAAAAAAAACAGCCCCAAATCGATGATTCTAACCTAGAAAAACAATGAAAACATGATTGAAAACATGGGGTTTGTTCATAATTAGTACATGAGACGCATATTGGGGTCTTTAGACTGATTAGAGGCCAAATCAGTGGACGCCTCAATTTCACGAGTGTAAATCTGGTTTTTGTTTTAGGAGAAGGAGAAGGAGAGGGATATATGGGTAGAGGATAAGGTTAATTAGTTTTAGTTTTTATTTTAGGATTAGGGTTATAAAACTAGAGTTATTAGTTAAAATTTAGGGGTATTTTAATCTGTAGGGGTAACTTAGACTTTTCATACATATTTAGACATCCCTTATAACTATATTTGGATGGTTTTATTGTTTTGCAGTGCCAACAAAAAGTCTGCTGTGCCAAAAAAGCGCATTAAAACACGGAGTTATGCATGTAAAATGACAGATATGGGATAATATCCAACGAAGAAAAAACAGGGCAGGCCCATCAGTATAATTGTGTCTCAAGCCCATACTTCTGCAACGAAAACGGGTCTAGTCCGATAAAGAACTTGGTGCTGTAACGACGACATCGTGTGGCGTCAAAAGTTTATTTGACATTTTGACCGACGCTTTTGTGCAGAAGGAAAGAAAATCTTCACGTTAAAACTTAAAAGAGAAGGGAATAATTTCCATTGGAATGGAAAATGGGTATGAGGACGAGCTGGCGGACATGACTAGTTAGGAAATTATTTCAATTTTCTAGTCATTTAACATGTGCGCACTAAGACGAGAAGAAGAGATAGTTGCCTTGTATACAACATTTCGTGAGCTGGTGTAGCGGAACTATAGAGGAAATGAAGTTTTAAGCATGAGGTGGCACAAGGAAAGAAACTCCCATGAAAAGTAGGGCTGTCAACGGGTACCCGGAACCGGCCTTGTCGGTTCCGGTTCCAGGTATGTACCCATTAGCCAAAAAGTACCCGACGGGTATTACCCGTTTAGGACCCGTTTATATCGGTTCCTAATCGGGTAATACCCGTCGGGTACCCGTCGGTTCCGGTTCCTAATAAGGTACCGTAAATATAGCTAGTTCTAGAGATATTCTTGACAATTTTAAGGGTTATATATAAATGTCATTCCACTCTCACTGTCTCAGACCTAAATTTGCAGTCGTATCTCACTTCTTCTTGATAATTCTTTTCTTCCTCTAGCTTAATTGCTTTAAAAACCTCTCGTACAAATCCTTAATCTCTGAATTCTATGATTTTGATTTTGGTTTGACTTCTTTTCTCTTTGAATCTCTCATGCTTAGCATCTTTGAAATTGATTCAGTTTTCGATTGAAAAATTTCGTCTGTTTCGGGATTTTGAACAGACCATATAATTGTTGGTTCATGTTGCTTAGGCTCTCCATGGCAGCTAAGAGCTCGTTTAATTTAGGTGAAACACGTCCTTGATTTGTTTTTTTTTTTAAATTTCTCTTTAATTCATATTTCTTTGATTATTTAATTTTGGTGTTAGGGGTATTTGATCCTGGAATTCTACAAATATAATTGATTGTTTGATTGTTTGATTGTTTGATTGAAGGGTCGAATAGAATTGATTGTTTAATTTTGGTTTTAGGGGTTTTTATCTATTTGGTTATACAATTAATCTCTGGTCACGTATTTCTTTATGTAAGTGAGTGGTTACAATATAATGAGTTTGCAGGCTAGATTAGCTATCTTAATTTCTTTATGTAAGTGGTGGATACGAGGGTTGGAACAAATGTTTAGACTATTTAGTGTTTACTAATGTTCTGTTCGTTTTGATGAGGGAAGAAGGAAGAGCTGAAGAATGAATATGTGTCCTTGATTGAGGAATAATTTTACTCTTCTTAGGTAATAGCAATCAGTTCCTTTCTTCATAATTTTGCACTAAATTCAGTTAATCTTGCTATTTTAGGTGCTTAATTAAGTGTTGTTTTTCTTGATTGCAGATGTATTTGGTCCATTTTCATCATCAAGAAGCTTGAGTTCACTGTTTGATTGCTCTATGCTTGGGCTTTAGTGGGCATTTGGAGATTATTACATTTTCATAAATGGCAAGATCGGTTGATCTTTTAACCAATTTTATCTTCTTTTTTTTTTTTCTATTAGCAGATGTACCTTTCTTAATTTAGAAAAAATATTTACCTGGTTCGGGTATTGCTAAGGTTAGATACCTTGTAGATTTATCAAAATAAAGGTTGTAATTTTAGATTATCATCAAGGAATCGTTCTATATATTCTGTTGTAACTCTAGGTTTATGCTCGTTGATTTAAGAACCGACAAGGAACCGGAACCGAACCGGAACCGGGTAATTAATCGGTTCCGGTTCTGGATCCCAAAATTTGGAACCGAGACCCGGTTCCGGTTCTAGTAGTAACCGACCCGGAACCGACCCGTTGACAGCCCTAATGAAAAGGAAGTCAAAAGATTTGTGTTCTTGCACGTGGGATGAGAGATCAATATTCTCTTACCAATCTGCACAAGATTCCAAAAGTTAAGAACCGTCATTTTGGCCCTTGCCAAAAATTCTTTTGCCTTTCCACATTTCCAAAATAGGAACACCAAGACCCACTTTGGCTATCTCTTAGAGCTTCTCCAATGGTGATTGTGTATATTTTGTGTATATTTCCTATGTTGCATTGTGGGAAGACATCCTCTATTAACTATTTTCCTAAATATAAGGAACAAAAAACAATCCTTCTCCAACCCATCTACATTTTGAATTATTGTTGGGCCAACCGACCGGAGGGCCCGAAGGGAGAGAGTCCCTTTTATGACCACTTTTTTGTAAAATGAATGATAACAAAATTGAAGCAATTTGGTAAAAAAGATTTTGGTAGGAGACCCCCTAAATTACTAAGTTATCCTCTATTTTAAAATCCTATAAAGATAAATAACGTAAATAAACCGAAGAGGAAGGACAAATAAGTAATATATTGTTTTAAAGGAAATGACTAAGTAGTCTTTTATTTGTTAAGGGGTAAAACTGTACATAAATTTTTAGTAATTTTAAAACATTAATATCTTTTAAAAACACGTCGGATTTTCGCAAAATTTATATGTTTAAAAAGCTCTTTAAATTATCTAAGCAATGAGCATAAACATCAATATCAATTTTAAAGTTTTTGCCTAAAAGATCATTAAGTTAATTTTCATAGCTATATATACATGTTTGTTGTGATTTGTGAAGAGTAAAATGCAAGCATATGCATGACACATGTCCTCACACTAATTATTCTTTTAACATCTCCTCAATAAATCTTCACCTCTATTAATCTATTTTCATTTTTTTCAAGAATTGCAAAGACATTTACGAGATTTGAGTCGCGTTTTAGGTTAATTTTCCGTCAAAAATTGTATTATACATAAAACTGTCAAAAAAATTATGAACATTTTAAACTTAATACAAATTTTGTTTTACAAATTCGCCAGAACATCTATTTCGCTTACATTTTTTTTTTTTGCTTTACAAATTCTTTGTTCTTTCGTCGATTTCTTCGGTCGGCCCATCCACCGTGGCAACGGTCATCTAGTCTAGTTGTCATATTATTTTCAATTTAATTTAAAGATTTTATTAACAAAAAAAAAAATCTTATATTTGATAAGTTAAATTGATTTTTAATTAATAAAGGCTGACTAGGATGGGAAGACATCCTCTATGTGAACCTCTACATCTAGAGGTTCACATAGAGGATGTCTTCCCAAAACTAGGCCACATCATCTAGACATTGGTTTAAGAGGTTGGGGTTGGAGAAAGATTTTTGTAAAAATGAAGGTGGATCCTACGTGGATTTAAATTTTTTACCCCACACACATTCCATTGGAGAAGCTCTTAGTAAATAACATTTTTTAAATGCTAATTTACCCTTCGTATTATTAGTACTTAATTTTTTTATTAGTGTTAATAATACTGATTAGTATAAGTGATTAGGTTAAACTAAATCTTAACTTAAAAAAATCAGATTTTTGGTTTGAAGTTTTGGGTTATGGAGGAGAAGAACAAAAGAGAAAAGGTTAGGGTTTTGGGCGATTTTTCACCACAATTGAAAAAATTAGGTTGTTGGGTGTTCTTTCATCTCGTAAACCTGCTACATCATGATTAATTTTGTTTGTATAGGTTGAAAAGCCCAGGAAATTTCTCCTCCTCAAATAGTAAAGACCCATCCATTTGTAGAGTGGTTGTCCTTGAGACTTGTTATCTAACTTGCATCGGTATAACCCTCTAGTACAGCAGGAAATTTCCCATACTCAGAAGTTCTCTTCAAGTAACCAAGAACTCTGCCAATTCCTTTCCAATGTTCTATAATTGGTTTTCTTGTGTACCTACTCAATTTACAAACTGAATAAGCGATATAAGGTCTTGTACAATGCATTATGTACATTAAACAACCTATAACACTTGCATACTCCAATTGAGCAGTCGCCCTACCATTATTCTCACACAATTTAACACTTGGGCCAAATGGTGTGTTTGCTTCCTTCAATTTCAGATGCTGAAATTTACTTAGCACTTCTCAATGTAGTGTGTGCTGAGACAAAGCATAACCCCCATTATGTTTCCTAACTTTGATACCTAAAATTGTATCAACTTCACCAAGATCTTTCATCTTAAAATTAGAATGAAGATAAGCTTTGGTTTCTTCTATCCCGATAATGGAGTTGCTGATAATTAACATGTCATCGACATATAAACAAACAATAACAATATATTCATTATGAACCTTAAAATATATACACTTATCAGCAGTATTGTGTTTAAAACCAAAATATTTTATAACTGTATCAAACCTATCATGCCATTGTTTTGGAGCATGTTTCAGTCTGTATAAGGATTTAACTAGCTTACAAACCTTGTTGTCTTGTCCCTTTAGAATGTATCCTTTGGGCTGCTCCATAGACACTTCTTCAGTAAGATAACCATTCAAGAATGCCGTTTGATGCACATACAAATCATATATGGATGTTATAGAAAATAAAATTCTAAGAAGTTATCCTAGCAACAAGTGCATAAGTGTGGAAGTAATCAATACCTTCTGTTAGAGCATGGCTCGGTCAACCTCTCTAAGTGTTGGTATGTCAAGCTTAGTTGTCAAATTTAATGATCAAAACTCGACCGCTAAACGTTAAAGTCATGAATGAGTTAGATTTAGGTTGTGGAAGATTTCTGTAGGATTTAGGATCACTACTTGAAGAGTTGAAGAAGACTGAAGATCAAACGAAGACATCCGACTTCATCGTTCAAGAGGTTAGTGAATCTAAATAACGCGATTCCATTATCTTTTACACTTGTGCTACAAAAGACAAAACATAACTCTCTTCTTGAGCTTTACGTTATGACTTGATCACTTGTGATCAGTGTGTCTTAAGATGTAACTCCACTTTATCGCTTGCGATATTTTTGTTGAAGTTTTGACGTTCCATATTGTTTAGAGCTTTCTTTTCTTCTCCGTCTCTAAGTAATATAAGGTTTTTCCTAAAACCTTCGAGTTGGATATAGAAGTGTGACGTTGTCTCAGTAGTACTACGAGATTTAATCCATCCCAGTATTGTGTCTCTACTTACCTAGTCTGACTCTGTCGGATTGATTAGCACGTACTTGTATGAGCTAAATGTAGTGAGATCGTGTCTCACACTTATGTTGTGTAGACTCGATATATTGATGTTCTGAGCATCGAATACCACATCTTGGTTTGGCTCTGAATGCTGAAGTTCTGAATCATTTACTCGATTATGTATATGAACATCTCGTACGCCATATCATACTTATGGATTCCGAAACCATATTCTTGTTATCTCATCTTATGGATTTTCAATATTTGAAATCTCAATGTAGGTTTTGGTAAAACTAAACGTTTATTTCAAAACCATATCTTGGTTTTCGTATCCGTGAGCTATTGGTCTGAAACTTAAATATTGTGACCAATGAGAAAACATGAGTTCGAAACAATGTTTGCTGGCTAACATTGACTTGAGAATCGAGACCAATGTGTCTTAACCATGTTTGTTCTAAAAGGCCGAAAAGACCCTGGGGTTTTCCTAAAGATTTATGTGAACCGGGAAATATAGCATGTGCATCAAGGACATAAAGGTGTGATGCCGAAACCTCTCTTGACTACATGGACTCTCAAGTTCGACACCAAACATTTGTGACGAGTCTAATATGTGTTTCTTGTTTCGAAACCTTAACCAAGGTTTTGTTAATACATAATCCAGATTTCGAAACCTCACTTTGGTTTCGCTATATGGAAACTTGATTTGGGAACCTTAATTCGGTTCTGGTCATATATGAACTTTAGATTTTGAAACCTTAATTTGGTTTCTGCCAAACAGTATGTATGTTTCGAAACCTTAATTTGGTTATCTCAGAATGCGTATTTTCGAAGTTCAAACTCTATCATTTTGATTTGTGCTTCAACGAATTGATGAGTTTGATATTCTCAGTTTGAAGTTTGAATTAGTTCATCTTCAATGTACAAATAAGTTGTTTGAATCATAATCAGAAATATAGTTAGTAGCTCTAATTAGTAGACACATGATTTCTGATCAATACTGTATGTGATCGGATCTTCTTATGATTATACTACTTGATCAAATATTCATTTGATTTCATTTGATGTTTTTATTTGAATTCTTGAATATCATTAACGCGATCATTTATATTGGAATCGAGAATTCAGGAGATTCAATATTCTGTTATTGCTCGATGAATCATGCACCGTACTTTAATGGTATATCTTTTGGCGTGATTAGGAATGTCCTTTGAACCTACATGTTCACTTAAGCTTGACACACAAGGCTTGTCCACGTCTGTAAGAATACGTTTATGCGGAACGTTGAACCACGTTGGACCAGATCCCACTTCCACCTAGGATCGTTCTGGCCCGTCTGACAAAGTCGAGGAAGTGATGTCGATATTGTTAAAGCTGATAACGACATTTGGAAGTAATAATACCTTAAGGAGATTTTCGAAACTAAAGGACACATTTTTGAAATGAGCTCTTTCCTAGGGGAGCATATTTGGTAAACACCATATTTCAAATTAATAGAATATCCAAATATACCTTATGAGTATTATTTGATTTGATTGCTCTTGGCAAAACATTTATTGAAAATAAATTTTCATTTATGAATTATATTTTTCATTAATGTAAAAATGCTAGAGTATTAGATCTCATTAAATGCTATGAGTCTAAGTGAGGAATTTCGGAACTAATATGGAAATGTGCTTTAATGAATTTCCGAAATTAAGTTAGTCTCATTTCAAAGCTAAGCCTTAGTCAATATAAATAGGAGTGGTATCTCTCCTGAAAACTTTATCCCTCTACCGAACTTTACTTCAGATCTATAGCTTGTGTCTGCCACTTTTCTTTTCAGTTACCTTTGAGCTTTTACTCTCGGTCTAGAATTGCGAGGAAGTCTTCTCTAGGGATCGAGAAGCCTAGAAGTACCTCCTACGGGAAACTAGTTTATGTTTACTAGTCTTCTTGGTATTGTACTTGTGTTCTGTTCTATCACGTCTATCAAACCGTGCGATCTTGTTTTTTCTATGGTCTTTCTCTTCTGCAATTAGGCCACTTAAAATCGTTGTGATTAGAACATAGTCTTTATCTATTAACCTGGATTTGTCAGCAAGCCGCTTTCGGTTTGTGTGCCTAAACTATAGATATTGAGTGGAACAAAGTTTGTTGTTATTAGATTTGTTCTTTGCAGGTACATTGTTCTTCACGATCATATCATATCGTACTTGCCACAGGTATCTGCTTGATTCCAACTGGGACGACAAGGTTGCTGGGAGTTTTGGTTTTGAAACCTTGATCGATATCTCGATGAGTTTATTACCAAAGTAAACTTAAATATCCTCGCTCTTGGTGTAAAACGACTTCGGTGAAATATCTGTTAGTTACCAAGGATATCATCTAGCGATTTGACCTACCGCTATTTGGTTGTTGTCCATAAGGTTTTAATCGTCTGATTGGAGGTCGGGTAGCGATAGTCCTCGCGACGGGCTGTGAAGCAACTCTTGCGTAAGACAGTAAATGACGTCTGTTTGCGTAGGGGAGTATATGTGCATGACCACCTTACAGTGGTTTGAGGCGTAGGAATACTGAGGGGAAATCTTTGTGACTAATTGTCATATTAGGGTCATATTGTCAGCACCAGCTAGTCCGAAGTCTGAGAGTAGGTGTGTTGGCGGCTTGATTCTTAAGAGTATTCAAACTGGTCGAGGTCCCGGGGTTTTTCTACGAGTTTGTAGTTTCCTCGTTAACAAAAATCTTGTGTGTACTTTTACTTTATTTCCGAGTTATATTTGACTTGTCATTTATAATTAAAGTATCGTACTTGGTTGTCGACATAGCCTTTCGGATTCTTGTATTGACTCCCTTGTGTAAATCAATCAGATCTGAAGGAGATCTTGTTCTTGAATTCTTGAGTACAGGAACCGTTCAAGGTTGGACTTATAGGTGGACTAAAATAAAAGATTGGTGGCGTAATCGGTACCCTCGTCTTTTCAATTGGTATCAGAGCAGGCAAACACCTTAAGATCTAACAATCTGTGTATGGCTAGATCCAACCTATAAGAAAAACACGAATAAGAATAATGATTCCAGTTCAGTCAATGTACCTCCAAGATTTGATGGGGCAAACTATCTTTAGTGGAAATCCGTTATGCGGTCCTTCCTTTTGTCTAAAAACTTTGAAACCTGGGCGTTGGTTGTCAAAGGCTATTCTCGACCTTTTAAAACTAGTTCTACGTACGAATTTAAAGAACTGGTTGACTTTGAAGGCGATGAACAAACAAAGGCCAAGAAAAACTCTGATGGTTTGAATACTATTATTCATGCGGTCACTCCTGATCTCTATCACGTGTCTACGTGTGAAACCTCGAAAGAGGCTTGGGATATATTAGACACCGTCTTTGAAGGGAATACCTCTGAAAAGGAAGCCCGACTACAGACTCTCGCTTCTCACTGGGAAAATCTTCGTATGAGTGATGAAGACACCTTCGAGGAATTCCACCTTAGACTATCTGAAATTGATACATGTGTATCTCGCCGTTTAGAGAACTTGGTAAACCTCAAGTTAATTGTGAGTAAAAATCTATTTAAGAAAGGAATTTTAAATAGAGAAGGATTCTTTTAAGGAAGGAATCCTAGACAAGGTTGTATTCCTAAATAAGGAAATACTCCTAGACAAGGAAATATTCCTAGATAAGGAAATACTCCTAGACAAGGAAATATTCCTAGATAAGGAAATATATTCCTTAGAGGTTTGGGAAACCAAACCACTATAAATAGCTAGACAAGGCATTCAATAGAGGCATGAAATCCTGGAAGACATCCTAGCAGAGGTGTAAGGTTTCATCCCACCTATTTGGTGGTAGTGAGTTGGTTCAAAGGTATCTCTTTGATGGGGGTTCTATGGAGCAATTAGAATGAACTATGTTAGGTTTGATTCCTTGTAAAAGGATACGTAGGCAGCTAAGGTGCAACCGAAGGTACTCAGATTTCTCGTTTGAGAATCTAGTCAAGATCCAGACATCTAGAAAATCTAGAGAAGAAGCTTGTGAGGTAATCACTAGAGGTGTTGCAAAAGCAAGCTTAGCAAACAATTTAGTGTTTAAATTGTTTAGTGAGATTGTGAGCGTGAAATAGAGAATTGTAATAGTTTTCTTGTTCATAATCTAGAGAAGATAGTTTCTTCGAATTGGTTCTCGTGTTTTCCTATTTTCGTCTATTGTTATTTTGAATTCCGCCCTAATAACTCTAGTCATCAAGAGTACGGAGATCATATGTATCAAAAATAGTTAATGCCTCATTCTCTTTAGGGAAAACTATTTCAGAGAAGGATATCGTGTGTATGATACTCAGGTCTCTGCCATCCAGGTAAGAAGCTAAAAAACATGCCATCTTAGAGGCTAATGGTGACCTCTCCCAGTTAACTCGAAGTACTCTGGTTTGAAAGTTGTGAATCTTTGATCATGAACGTTTGTCTGAGAAAAACAAAAATTCTCTATTCAGTCTCAAAGCAAGTATTTGCTCAGAAAAGTCCACAAAAGATTGTATAAAGGATGATGACACTGAAACTAAGGTTGAAGAACTCGTCTCACTCTTTTCGCAAAAATTCAAACGACTTTGGAGACAAAATAGACGAAACTCCTCCAAACGTTCATGGACCACTCCTCGTAAGAGAAACATTCCATCCAAAGAAAAAGAATAAACTTGGGATGATGATGACAATGTTCCACAGTGCTACAAATGTCAAGGTTTTGGTCACATTTGTCCAGAATTTTCTAACAAAGATCCAAACTGGAGAAGCAAAGCTTATGCTGCTACCCTTGATTACGTCTCCAAAACCGAATCTACCAAAGGACACTTCGCATCGTTCGCCGAATGCAAAATGGAAAATGGAACTGGTAATGTTAATTCTATTCATCATATCTTAGAAAGGTTGAATGCTCAGGAAACTTTGTTAGAAGCACTCTCTCAGAGACTATGTGATTTAGAGAAAAATGTTCAAGTCATTACAACAAAACATCATAAATTTTATGAATGTTTTTCAAAACAACTATACATTGTTGAACAAACTTCTGGTTCTCTGAATCAAGATGATAAAGGTCTTGCCAAAATGATTAATGATATTCAAAAGTGTCAAACTGACATCAGTAAAATAAAGAACACACTCTCTCAAATCATAGAATGAACAATAATCACATACATGGTTCTAACAAACCAAGTACCATCAGGAAAATTCCATCTTGTAAAAAACGTAGAAAACAGAGTGATTCGTTTTACCAACAGAATCGCAGACCTAATCAAAAATCTGATAACATGTCAATTGGCTCTATAGACAACAAGAAAAATGGAACACCTCTGCATCGTTGTTATCCTAATTCTCAGAGAAGATCTCATACCTTTAACGCAAACTCTGATATAAAACCTTCAAATGAAGTTATTGAAATGGACAACCTCATAACTAGTTATAAAAATGTTATTGTTAAATGGATTCAGAAATTACTAGGCTAGGTTCGATTTCGAAAGGTAATCATTGTTTTACCAATACAGGGAACCATTTGCCTTTATCTAAATAACATGAACAGTTGTCACATGTGTCTTATAGACTTAGGGAATTATTTTTCATTTATTTTAGACATCTCTAGATTGGAAAGTATCTGATTTTATTCCCATAATATCTAGATGACACACTAATGTATAATAAAATCTTGTTTTCGAAATTTGTTAAAAATATCCTAAAAATATTTTCATCATTCAATTCCCGATATTAGAGGAAGTATATATTGGTAACAATGTGTACTCCAAGGAAGGATCAATCTTAGTTCGTTTCTGGAACTATGTCTTCAACTGGTAGTGATTCTCACAATCAAATGAAGCCTAAACTATTTTGTTTCGCAACAAAAGAGTTTGTTTCGAATCAGATGATGACAATACTTGTGTATCAATGAGAAGATTCGAACAATGATCCAACCTTGTCCTCCATAGAAGATTACATCAATAATATCTCAATCAAGATGGAGATGGTGTTGAATGAGATAAGAACGACTGATAGAGAAATGAAAGACAATATGAAGACCATGAATGAAAACTTCATCTGCTTTGAAAATAGGATGTCTGCTCTTGAAAAAGACTAGGAATCTTATCTAACTCAACCCGTTGAAGAAGAAACTATTCCCGATACGCCTAAATAGATGAGTCATTGAAATTTATACATCGTCTCAAAATATCTCATGTTCTTCAATAAAATAAAAATTATTAGTAGAGTTCCTATTTATTTGATTTGTTTGTTTCGGTTTCGGAAAAATAATAAAAAAATTATTGCGTAAGTTTCGATTCAGTTTATGTTCGAAATTAAAATCAAAAAGTTCGAAGAAAAAAAAAACTACGCCAGTTTCAAATGCAACATTGATTTAATATTTCCGACTCTATTATGAATGTATGTTGCAGGTTATCAAGATAATTCCTTATCTCCTATGGAGCTGATCTATAATGTTATTTAATATCTTGATATCATTGGCCTCCTTATGTTTGTGGCTGTTATGTTTGTACTAATGACTTTGAACGCAGGTATAAGTGTAACTATGTAAGGACGAGATTGATTTTATGCTAGTCACAATACTATTGGATTCCTTGTTGTCGTATGACTGGAGTTATAGTATATGCATAAATCATTGGTTTTGGTATAATCTAGTAAGACTATGGCGTGTTCGAAAATCCAACCAGATCTCAGTCTTTCTCTGACAAAGACTATTCCGTTGTTCCCATGTCTGAGGGAATGACAACCAACGGGGGGAGAGTTCTTTTCTGAACTTGCGCTTAACATAAATATATCTTTAGGGGAGCGTGGTTGTGGAATTTACAGGGAATATAACTCATATCTTCTTATATCTTTTATATTTCTTGACAGGTTACTTGGGCTTATTATTATATATATATTTTGTGTAACTTGTCGAAAGGCTAACCCTTATGAATGCAATTATTATATGTTGAATCGATTTATCTGAACTTGAGCATTTATCTCGAACCTTGATATTTTCGAGACCCTTTGTCAATTCATTTTGACAAAAAGGGGGAGAAATATTGATAGCTTGACTCGTTCAGTGCTTGGTCTTTGACAGTAAGCAGTGACATATGGGGAGAAAAATGCATATGCGTATATTGAAAAATGAATGAAAGCATTAACTAAGGGGGAGTAACACTAAATGTCACTAGCACTGCAGACTTTCGCGTTGTGCTACAGTTGATAACAATACGTCGGACTTGATAGACATACGAACTTACATTCAGGGGGAGTAAGTGTATTGGTTATCATTGGTTTTTCAATATTACATATCTTGCTTGCAGACTGACATATTTTGCAGGTACTATTGGTGTGCTGTCAAGCTAAGTAGAAGAACTCGAAGCGTAGAACTTAGGTATTCAATTTATCGTTCATCTATGTAGTTTTTGTCACTAAAATTGACAAAGGGGGAGATTGTTAGAGCATGTCTCGGTCAACCTCACTAAGTGTTGGTATGTCAAGCTTAGTTGTCAAATTTAGTGATCAAAACTCGATCGCTAAAAAACACACATTAGGTAAAGTCATGAGTGAGTTAGCTTTAGGATGTGGAAGATTTTGGTAGGATTTAGAATCACTACTTGAAGAGTTGAAGAAGACTGAAGATCAAACGAAGACATCCGACTTCATCGTTCAAGAAGTTAGTGAATCAAAATAACGCAATTCCATTATATTTTACACGTGTGCTACAAAAGACAAAACATAACTCTCTTCTTGAGCTTTACGTTATGACTTGATCACTTGTGATCAGTGTGTCTTAAGATGTAACTCCACTTTATCGCTTGCGATATTGTTGTTGAAGTATTGACGTTCCATATTGCTTAGAGATTTATTTTCTTCTCCATCTCTAAGTAATATAAGGTTTTTCCTAAAACCTTCGAGTTGGATATAGAAGTGTGATGTTGTCTCGGTAGTACTACGAGATTTAATCCATCCCAGTATTGTGTCTCTACTTGCCTAGTCTGACTCTGTCGGATTGATTAACACGTACTTGTACGAGCTAAATGTAAGTGAGATCGTGACTCACACTTATGTTGTGTAGACTCGATATAATGTTGTTCTGAGCATCGAATACCACGTCTTGGTTTGGCTCTGAATGCTGAAGTTCTGAATCATTTACTCGATTATGTATATGAACATCTCTTACGCCATATCATACTTCTGGATTCCGAAACCATATTCTTGTTATCTCATCTTATGGATTTTCAATGTTTGAAACCTCAATGTAGGTTTTGGTAAAACTAAACGTTGATTTCGAAACCGTAATCTGGTTTTCGTATCCGTGAGCTATTGGTCAGAAACTTAAATATTGTGAACAATGAGAAAACATGAGTTCGAAACAATGTTTCATGGCTAACAGTGACTTGAGAATCGAGACCAATGTGTCTTGACCATGCTTGTTCTAAAAGGTTGAAAAGACCCTGGGGTTTTCCTAATGATTTATGTGAACCGGGAAATATAGCATGTGCATCAAGGACAAAAAGGTGTGATGCCAAAACCTCTGTTGAGTACATGGACTCTCAAGTTCGACACCAAACATTTGTGACGAGTCTAATATGTGTTTCTTGTTTCGAAACCTTAACCAAGGTTTTGTTAATACAGAATCCAGATTTCGAAACCTCACTTTGGTTTCGCTATATGGAAACTTGATTTGGGAACCTTAATTAGGTTCTGGTCATATATGAACTTTAGATTTCGAAACCTTAATTTGGTTTCTGCCAAACAGTATGTATGTTTCGAAACCTTAATTTAGTTATCTTAGAATGCGTATTTTCAAAGTTCAAACTCTATCATTTTGATTTGTGCTTCAACGAATTGATGAGTTTGATATTCTCAGTTTGAAGTTTGAATTAGTTCATCTTCAATGTACAAATAAGTTGTTTGAATCATAATCAGAAATATGGTTAGTAGCTCTAATTAGTAGACACATGATTTCTGATCAATACTGTACGTGATCGGATCTTCGTATCATTATACTACTTGATCAAATATTCATTTGATTATTCATTTGATGTTTTGATTTGAATTCTTGGATATCATTAACGCGATCATTTATATTGGAATCAAGAATTCAGGAGATTCAACATTTTGTTATTGCTCGATGAATCATGCACCGTACTTTAATGATATATCTTTTGGCGTGATTAGGAATGTCCTTTGAACCTACGTGTTCACTTAAGCTTGACACAAAAGGCTTGTCCACGTCTGTAAGAATACGTTTATGCGGAACGTTGAACCACGTTGGACCAGATCCCACTTCCACCTAGGATCGTTCTGGCCCGTCCAACAAAGCTGAGGAAGTGATGTCGACATTGTTAAAGGACACGTTTTCAAAATGAGCTCTTTCCCAGGGAGCATATTTGGTAAGCACCGTATTTCGAATTAATGAAATATCCAAATATACCTTATGAGTATTATTTGTTTTGATTGCTCTTGGCCAAACATTTATTGAAATTAAATTTTCATTTATGAATTAAATTTTTTATTAATGTAAATATGCTAGAGTATTAGATCTCATTAAATGCTATGAGTCTAAGTAATGAATTTCGGAACTAATATGGAAATGTGCTTTGATGAATTTCCGAAATTAAGTTAGCCTCATTTCAAAGCTAATCCTTAGTCAATATAAATAGGATTGGTATCTCTCCTGAAAGCTTTATCCCTCTACCAAGATTTTCTTCGGATCTATATATAGCTTGTGTCTGCCGCTTTTCTTTTCAGTTTCCTTTGAGCTTTTGCTCTCGGTCTAGAACTGCGAGGAAGTCTTCTCTAGGGATCGAGAAGCCTAGAAGTACCTCTTACGGGAAACTAGTTTATGTTTACTAGTTTTCTTTGTATTGTACTTGTGTTCTGTTCTATCACGTCTATCAAACCTTGCGATCTTGTTTATTCTATATGGTCCTTATCTTCTGCAATAAGGCCACTCAAGATCATTGTGATTAGAACATACTCTTTATCTATTAACCTGGATTTGTCAGCAAGACACTTTCGGCTTGTGTGCCTAAACTATAGATATTGAGTGGAATCAAGATTGTTGTTATTAGATTTGTTCTTTGCAGACATTGTTCTTCACAGTCATATCATATCGTACTTGCCACAGCTATCTGCTTGATTCCAACTGGGACGACAAGGTTGCTCTTTCGGGAGTTTTGGTTTTGAAACCTTGATCGATGTCTCGATGAGTTTATAACCAAAGTAAACTTAAATATCCTTGTTATTGGTGGAAAACGACTTCGGTGAAATATTTGTTAGTTACCAAGGATATCAGCTAGCGATTTGACCTGCCGCTATTTGGTTGTTGTCCATAAGGTTGTAATCGTCCTATTGGAGGTCGGGTAGCGATAGTCCTCGAGACATGCTGTGAGGCAACTCTTGCGTAAGGCAGTAAATGACGTATGTTTTGGGTAGGGGAGTACATGTGCTTGACCACCTTGAGGTGGTTGGAGGCGTAGGAATACTGAGGGGAAATCTTTGTGAATAATAGTCGTATTAGGGTCATATTGTCTGCACTAGCTAGCCCGAAGTCTGAGAGTAGGTGTGTTGGCGTTTTAATTCTTAAGAGTTTTCAAACTGGACGAGGTCCCGGGGTTTTTCTACGAGTTTGTAATTTCCTCATTAACAAAATCTTGTGTGTAATTTACTTTATTTCCGCGTTATAGTTGACTTGTCATTTATAATTAAACTATCGTACTTGGTTGTTGACATAGCCTTTCGGATTCTTGTTTTGACTCCCCTGTGTAAATCAATCAGATATGAAGGAGATCTTGTTCTTGAGTACAGAAACCGTTCAATGTTTGACTTATAGGTGGACTAAAATAAAAGATTGGTGGCGTACTCGGTACCCTCGTCTTTTCACCTTCCTTTTGCCTAAACCCTTTGGCTACTAATCTAGCTATAAAGGTTTGGATGGAACCATCAGTATTGTATTTCCTTCTAAAAACCCATTTACAACCTATGGGTTTAGAACCCTGTGGTAAATCAATATAAATCCATGTATTATTGGACATGATAGAATCTATCTCGTCATCACTTGCTTCCTTCCAGAATGCAGCATCTCTAGAAGACATAACCTCACTTTAAGACTTTGGATCATCTTCTATATTTAGTACCATTGCCATTCTATTAATGACACTTTCTAGATCACCTTCTACTGAAAAGGTTGTTGCCCTAGTGTCAAAAAAATCTGGAGGTAGACTCTTATCTTTTTGGGTCTACTACTCTTTCTATGATCTATATATATGTCGCGATTCTGATCTTCTACATGTTTTTTTCTACTGAGATACCAGATGTGCCATTTTAGAAGTTTGTACTTCGACTTGGTTTTCAATAGAAAGTTTGTTCTATAAAAATTCGACATCTCTAAATTCTACAATGGTATTAGATTCCAAATCTAATAGTCTGTAACACTTGTTGTTCTTTGCATAACCAACAAAGGTACTCTTTGTAGCCCTAGGCCCTAGTTTAGTTCTCTTAGGGTATGGTACTCTGTAGTAAGCTAAACACCCCTACACTTTCATATATCCTATATTAGGTTTCCTACCTTTCCATAGTTCATATGGAGAAGTATTAGTTTTCTTAGACGGAATCCTATTATGTATATGACAAGCAGTTAGGAGAGCCTCACCTCATAATTCTTTGGTAAGTTTGCATTAGCAAGCATACAATTAACCATATCAACAAGTGTTATAATTTCCTCTCCGCCAGGTCATTTTGTTGTGGATTATAGGGTGCAGTACATTGATGAACAATTCCTAATTCTTCAGGATGATCAGAAAATTCAGTTTCAAAATATTCACCACCTCTATCACTACGTAATGTTTTGATCTTCATATTATGTTGATTTTCAACTTTAGACTTGTATATCTAAAACATACTAAAAGCTTTATCCTTAGTTTTCATATATAAACATATAAATATCTAGAGTAATCATCAACAAAGGTAATGAAGTATCTCTTGCCACCACGAGTTAAGTTTTCATTCAATTCACAAATGTCATTGTGAATGATTTCTAACAACTGTGTGTTTCTTTCAGATTTTGAAAAAGGTTTTCTTGTCATTTTAGATTGCATACAAACTTCACATTTACTGATGTCTATATGACTAGCAGAAAAATAACCAAGTTTCATCATGTTTTTAATATAGTTATAATTCAAATAACCTAAACAATTATGCCACAATGAACAAGACTCAACAATATAAAGAAAAGGCCTATTTTCATTAATACTTAGTTTAATCATTCCATCACAAGCATATCCTTTGCCAACAAATTGGCCATTTTTAGACAGAATTAGTTTCCCAGAATCGTATACATATCGAATTCCTTGGTTTCCAACAAGATTTTCAGAAACTAAATTCTTTCTAATGCTAGGAACATGAAGAACATTGATGAGAGTCATCTTCTTTCCGGATGTGAAGAATATTTCAACGCTTCATTTGCATGACACCTTTACGCGATTATGGTCTCCCATGAGCACTTCCTTGCCATCGGTAGATTCATAAGTTTTGAACAAAGATTTGTCATGATAGACATGTAATGTGGCACCGGTTTCAAACCCCCATTCAGATGTTGACGTTGTTGTTGACATATTGAAGTAATCATGGCTACAATCTCATCAGTCATGTTGGATTCCTTTTGGGGCTTCTTGGGACCACGACATTCCTTTGTGTAATGTCATTTCTTCCCACAATTGTAGCAAGACCCTTTCTTTTTGGATGATTTCTTGAATTTTCCTTTCTCTTGTTTAGGTTGAAGTGCCTTTTAGGATTACTGGAACCTGATTCAGTAACATGATTCACTTGTGAACTTTCTATTACAACTTCCTTTTTGTCACGAAGACGAATCTCTTCTTCCACACGGAGATGTTTCTGAAGTTGTTCCAGTGTGTAGTCCTTTGAATCATGTAATAGTTTCTTCCTGACATTATTCCAACTAGGTGGCAATTGTGCGATTATAGCACCAACTTGGAAAGACTCATGAATTGTTATGCTTAAAGAACGAATCTTGTTCACAATAATCTGCAACTCGTGCACTAGTGCTAACAGTGGCTTATCATCACTCATCTTAAAATCAAAGTAAGTAGTAATAAGGAATTTATTCGTACCTCTTCTTCAGCTGATTTGGTATCGAGTGCATCCCATATCACTTTTGCTGATTTGGTATCGATGCACAAGTCATACAGACGATCTGATAAAGCATTGAGAATATGACTGCGATAAATTAGTTCGTCTTCTTCCCGCTTACTCTTTTCTTTCTTTTGTGCTTCGGTGTCTTTGTCAGAAAGTTCTGCTAATGGTGCAGCAGTAAGAATGTCGAACACCTTTAATGTTGTGAGAAGAAACTTCATCTTGTCTTGCCAACGGGTATAGTTTTTTCCATCGACACGATCCAAACGAACAAAGTCTTGATTCATAATTTTGAACGAAGTCATATATGTATCTTTTATTGTAGACTAATGTTTTAAAATTGTTGGATAATTTGCCTGCAATAGAAGTAAACAACAACAATATATGGGTTGAGGCGCGAAAGACGATATCTTTAAAGCTATTTGCTCCTACTCGTAAAGAGTTTGTTGTCAGGATCCAATGCAAACCGCTTCCAGGATACAACAAGCCTTTGTGAATAGGCAATCAACAATACTGAGGATTCACCCTTGATTCTTATTGATGTAGAGACTAATTACAAATGCTAATGCTATAAAAGAGATAGCAGAAATTTAAAGAGAACAAGAAGAATGCAGTAAGTTTTCAATGTTTTTCTAACTTGGTTTATATAGATGCCAAACATGCATGTTTAGTGCCTATTCAGTATCGTACATACACTTCTCTTCGCAAACCAAACTTATATAGACAGGAAGCTTCAAAGATTTGAATTCAAATCTTTCAGTTGGGATTTCACAGTTATCCAAACTGCACCAACAAGAATCTATACAGGCACAATTTTGTCGCCACAATCTCTATCTTATATATTTAATCTAATTGAATATTTGATACGAAACCAAATATTCAACACTAACTCACCAAAAAAAATATTTAACTCTTACTGTAATTCTATAACTATAACTAATAACTACATTTCGAAATCACTTCAAAGTAACTCTATTTTATTTATGAGAAAGGATCTGTGGACATTCTTAGATGGACATTATCTTACACTTCCAGCTCCATTTTCTCTATTAATTCAAACGACAATGAATTTGAAGCTAGTATTTTAGTGATACGTTCCTCTTGTAAGGTTCTACAATCCTACCAAAAATGAGCACAAACCGAGACGTATAATACCAGCATCCACCACTTTGAAACTCAACCGTTGAAAATTAACTGTTGGAATTAATATCGTTGATAGTAAAGTTTACTATCTCGGTTGTGCTCAATTTTAGTAGGATTGTAGTAGAGCCTTACAAGAGAAACGTATCACCAAAATACTAGCTTCAAATTCTATAGCCGCAAATTTAACCAGGTTATTTAAGGAAATTCAGATATTTTCATCTCATACGGGATGGCTCTGTCTGACTGACATGGTATCGAAGGGGGAAAAACCCGTATTAGATAGAGCCCAGCCCAGACTCCAACAAGGCATGTAAGGTGTAACTGACTCGTTCGGCTTACTCACTCGAAAAAGTATGAATTCATCAGTCTTTCATAAGAAAAGAAGATGAAAAAAGCCTAACCGGCTCTATTCCTCTCTCTTACTCGTCGTCTTCATCCAAATTCCCCCTCAAATTGGGTTAGCTTGCCGCTGAATTGTACGAACAAGCTCCTTCAGAGTCGAATTGTGCAATCAACCTACCAAATAGGTAAATCAAAAATAAATCTCAACTCCCTAATTCATTTCATCGAGTCAATTAAACATATACTGGTAACTGATTAACTATATTTTGTTTATCCAAAAATAACTAGGGTTTCTTATATTATTTCTGTGGTGCTTCATCATCTTCCTTTTTGGTAGGTACTGTCTTAGACGATGGGCCTGAAGGTGGTTTATGAAGAAGATATTCTCTATATTAGTATTCTAGCTCATGGGATGTTGAGAAGGTTACATGATGCTAAGTTAAGCAAACCTCATCGACAACTTGGGAAGAAATTGGAGCGGATACTCTATGTTATCCTAGATTTTGTGGATAATGAGATGTCTCTGGAGAAGAGGCTGATTCACTACCTGAATTTGGAGTGGCTTGCTTATCATCACCTCATAGTGCCCTCTAACAGCAGGGTGGAAAGGGAAGCTGAAACTAAAGCAATTGGGATGTGGCTTAGAACCCTAAGGGCTAAATTAGACAATATGAATGATGCAGGTTATGATCCAACACCCTCCCAGGAAGAAGGTACAAACAATCACTTATCAGAATTTATGAAGAATGTTAATTTGATGATGGGAAAATTGGATGATCTTATTGCTGCTAGGCCGCCACATCCGGACACAAAAACAATGAAAATATATGAAGATTTAAAAAATGATAGGTTTGTTGTTCGGAGGCTTAATGATGAGAAATGTCTTACAGAATTATTGTTAAGAGAACAGTCAGAAGAACTTTGTATTATTCCAGTTTTGGGAGATGCTGGTCTTGGTAAGACCACACTGGTCAAACTTGTCTACAATAGCGATAAGGTGCAGCACCATTTTGACATGAAAATTTGGGTGTCATTCTCTGATTGCTACCCTAATGGCAAAAAGTTTACACGACAATTGATCGACTGTGCAGTTTCAAGTTTAAACGAGGATGAGCAGAGGAAGTTGGAAGAAAAACTAAGGTCGATGGTAAAAGGTAAAATGAAAACTCTGGCTCATCTCCAGTTGAAGCTTAGTCAGTTGCTTCTCATGAAGAAATTTTTGCTCATTCTAGATGGTGCGTCTAATGAGATTTGTTGCGACTGGGATTTGTTAAGAACTCCTCTAACTGCGGGTGCAAATGGTAGTAGGATTTTGCTTACCACTCGAAGTACTGCTGTATCTTCTGCGTTGGGGACAGTTGCTCCTTACTCTTTAGAACCTTTGGGTTACAAAAATAGTTTGACTTTATTAATACATACAGCATTTGGAAACACCCAAAGCGGTACTGCTATCACTCCTTCAACAACAACAATTTCTGATTGTTGTTTGGAGATAGCGAAGTCATTTCAAGGGCTTTCCAGAGTTGCAAGGACAATTGGATTTCACTCAAGATCGAACTTTTTTCATAAATTGAAGCATAATTTCATCGAAGAGGTGGACGGGTTTACTTCTCCTCTTCCTTCATCGGAATTGTCACGACTTTGTGAAAAAGTTGTAAAGTTGTGTCGGGGGCATCCTTCTGTTATAGTGGCATTTGGGATTTTAGTACGCGCTTCTTCATCTAACAGAATGAAGTCTAAATTCTTGGGCCAATTTGAGTTTTATGATAAAACATTTACTATTTCATCATCTCTGTTGTGGACATATCATGGTTTTTCATCCACACATTTAAAGCAATGCTTTGTTTATTGTGCATTATTCCCCAAAGGCTACAGGTTTGAGAGACACAAACTAGTGTTATTGTGGATGGCTGAAGGTTTCCTTCAACCTGAACGTGGGAGGAGTATGGAAGACTTGGGTTTTGCTTACTTCGATGAGCTATTAGAAAAATCCTTCTTGCACATCGCGAATGGTAGATTCGTATATGAAGATTTCCCAGTTTACCAAATGCCGGATCTTGTTTATGATTTGGTAGAATTCATATCTTCCTCTGGTGATGCCTATATTCGGTGGCATGAGCTTGACGAAAAGAGACTATCATCATCATCTCGCAAGAGCTTCGAATATGCACGTTATTCGTCATTATGTTGTACTACTGTCGATGAGCGGAGTTTTGAAGACCTTCACAAGTCCAAGGGTTTGCGCACACTTCTAATCTGTATCAGACATGTTACTCGCCACATTCATAGAATTCCATCAGATATATTTCTAAACTTATCACAGATACGTGTTTTAGATTTAGCTCGAGCCGGACTTTCGGAATTTCCCAATTCAATCTGCCACTTGTTGCAGTTAAGGTTCCTTGACCTCTCTTTCAATTTCATACAAGATATACCTGAGGGGATAACTATGCTTAACAACCTCCAGACGTTTATAATTAAAAGTGAGGTTACAGAGTTGAAATTCCCAAGAAACATGGGGAATCTAGATAACCTGTTTTATCTTGATTTGGGGGTAGGTTATACACCATTTGTCATGCCTCGAGGGATTGGAGAAATAACTAACCTTCAAGCACTTCGCGCGTTTGCTGTGGATGAAATGTATGGGAGGATTGAAGTGTTGAGGGAATTGGTTAATCTCCGAGGATCACTTGTTGTTCTGAAGCTTGAGAATCTGTGGAACTGCAAAGAAGAGAATATCAAAGATTGTCTGATTAATAAAAAATGGATTAACAAGCTAGAGCTTGTATGGAATTCCTGGCAAAGTGCTGCTTTTGCAGCAAATACACTTGCTAGGCTTGAACCTCACAAAAATCTTAAATATTTGGTGGTCTACAGGTACGGAGGGATCAAATTTCCAAATTGGGTAGGTGACCCATCCTTCTCCAATCTTGAGACTATACAGCTGGATACGTGTGAAAACTGTGAAATCCTTCCCCCTCTAGGACAACTTCCAATGCTCAAGTCTCTCCGTATACATGGACCAATGCTAGAGCTACAATATATTGACAGTGAATTTTGCGGCAAGAACATGGGTAAGACAAAGAGATTTCCTTCACTCAGGACCCTAACTATTCGGTCATTGTCAAACTTAGAGAGATGGGGTGGTCTAGAGAGAGGTGACATGCCCCTTCTCCAGAAACTGAACATTCGTAGCTGTGAAATGCTGATCTCACTCCCAACCCTCAGATTCCTTGGATCTCTTCAGGAACTGCATATTCAAAGCTGCCCAAAGCTCCAAAAGTTGCCGGACAGAAGCTTACCCCATTCAGTTAATTCTCTAATTATTGTGGACTGTCCGAAGCTATTAGAATCGTGCAGGAAGAAATGGAGCTGGTCAAAGATTATTAGAACGGAGCCTTCTTTAGACAGGTAAACTCACTCCTCCGTTTGTCTAGCGTTGTTAGTAGTTTTGTTTTCCTGAGAATGTTTTAAATTACGGATTATTTGCATCCAGAAAGATATGAGAATTGCTTTCTTGAGCACAGAAAGATTCCAACTAACAAAATATATTTAGTTGTCTGGTTGAAATATGAGGCAATGCTGTACTACCGTTGTAGATGTTAAGTTATGTTTTATAATTCGTTTTCTCGGAATTCACCCTCATTTTATTCATGAGGTACAGCTCACAGCATATTCTTTTCTTATATTTGTCATATATCTTGTTATGCACCTTGGATGACCCAAAAAACCACTGAACCAAAGAAATAACATGTACAACTAATAAGACAAAGTTTAATGGACGTTGGAACTTTATATTCATAAACTGATTTCGAAATCCTTGCAACAGTTTATGCAGTATGCCATGGGTCTTTGAAATTTGTTTCTGAGATTTCCTCGTTCCTTTACCTTAGTCACGGTGCACACCCTTGCATAGGATACATGTATTTCTCATTTATACCATTCCCTAGAAGTATCTGTTTCCATTTATTCAATATTTAGTAAAAAGTTTGAAGTTACTGTAGTTGTCGATCTCTTAATATTTAAACGATGGGGATAGGGATAGAGAAGCCAACGTGGAATGTTTTTTCTCTGACCATTTATGGGTTTAGAGATAGGGATGGGGGATGCTACTGCAAGTGCTCTAATGACTGTGCAAGAATTTGTAGATTGTCGACTCTGGTAGAACAATGATGGTGCTCCAATGTCCGGATGGATGGAACCTGGAGGGATATCTGAAATTACTTTTGGAGATTTAAATTTATTAAATTTTGCATTATTATTATTATTATTATAATATATATATATATATATTAATGTTTCAGTTTTTAGTGCTGCAGACTGACTGTTGAGGCCTAGTAGTAATTTGAAATGTTAAACATCATTGTACGCACATCGAAAGAAACAAAAACAACATGATTGTAGTGGTTATTTGTTCTATGCATTCGCTGCATTGACCTTGTTATCGACACTAGACGGTACTAAGTTGTCCGTCTGTGGTCAAGATTCTGATCATGAAACAACAATAGAGGGGCTCAATCGAGGAGGATCTTGCATAATTGATGCTTTATAGTGCCCGGTTGTAACCTATTTGGTACCTAGTTCTGTTGATTTTTTTTTTGCTGTACGTTTCAGTTTTTGCTTACATATGGATTTTTTCTTTCCACAATTGCAACTGATTAGGTTTACTGTATAAGAGAGTACACATTCTAGATGATTCTCTTTTTCAGATCGATTCGTCTTGAATGATTAGTTATGTCACACCCCAAGTTTTACCTCGTCATTATCATGACTTGTCTGTTTTTATTTTGGACACTCCCCACTTTGGGGGTAATAATTCGGAAGAAAGCTGATTTAAGGGCTTCAAGAAAAGTGAAGCCCCCCAGTAATTGTTCTCCCAATAGCATTTTGGCTCTCCCCCTATGTAAATATTTTTTAATATCAAATTTGCCCGTTATGTTTATGTTTAGTAATTAGTTAACACATGATTAATTTAACTTAATTAAACTGATAATCAAAATAATTAAGTCATGGTGTTACACCATTACCGCCGCCTCCACCAAAAAACTAAATTCATTCCCTAAAGCCATTAAAGCTTTAGATGCAAGACGTAAGTCTACCTTAGTGGCAGTAACTTACTTACGGTTGATTTCAATATTTTTCTTAGCAGACGTAAGTTCATCGTAAATCAAAAAAATTGTGTCGCAAGGTTAGTGGCCGTAAGTACAAATTAGGAGCCGTAAATTTAGTTACGGCTACATACATATTTGGCTTAGTAGCCGTAAGTGGTTAACTTTTGTATTCCAGTTCTGTTTACATAGAATATATGGCACAACTTTGCTTCTACAGTGGTACTTACGCGAGTTTGATTTTTGCGGCCACAATAGGAATGACACCGGCCTTGTTTACCCAATTTACGAGTTGTCGTCTACTTGTTGGCAATCAGTTCAACAAGGGATATACAACACTTCCAGTACTTCAGGATCAGGGGAACTGATTTTTCAGCAGAGATTTTCAATACAACTGTTTAATTGTACAGAGAATGATGGCCTCCTGATGTTTCCGAGAGGTGTTTCAAATCTGACAACTATTCCAGATTTTTCGACATTACCATTCCACTAACTTACGACTACTATTGGAGGAAGTAATCCTAGCATCATACAGTATCTTGATATGTTCTTCTCTAACACTAATATCATACAATGAATCCTTATTAGAAGGTAATGGAAGATGTAAGAGTTGAACGACAAGCTAGCACAAATTAAAATAAGAGACACTCAAGTTGCGCTTATCATGGTTAATGAATCATGGCTAGGCAAATTCACAACAGTCCTGGAAGCATAAACGGTAGAGGACTATACTATCTGGTGAAGTCAATGCACCATACAAGATTCCATCGGTTAGCATAGTTATCTACTAGTATTTTAAAAAGACACAAATTATGCTGAACAGAAATGCATCGAATCTTAATGTCAATTATAACTTACGGCTACTAAGCCAAATACGTATGTAGCCGTAACTACACGTACGGCTACTAAGCCACATACAAATGTAGCCGTAACTAAACTTACGGCTCCTAATTTGTACTTACAACCACTAACCTTACGACACATTTTTTTTTGATTTACAATGAACTTAAGGCTGCTAAGCAAAGTATCGGTATTAGCCGTAAGTAAGTTACGACCTCTAATGTGGACTTACGTCTTGGATCTGAAGCTTTAATGGCTTCCTTAACTTACGGCTAGAAGTTCTTTAAATTGCAGCCGTAAGTTCTTCTGGTTCACGAATTTTGATTTTCATGGAGTGAATCTGACCTAGTTTTCAATACAACTGAGTGGTTTTAGATGCTTACCTTAGGTGCTCCATTGTTCCACCATTGTTGGTTGCATCCATGATAATAAAAAACGAAAATCAAAAAATCAAAAATGGTGGAGAAAGGGGGAGTAGGAGAGGAGAGGGAATCCACCGCCACCACCACCGTCATCTTCATCCACCACCACCGTCTTCATCATCTTCAAGTTTCATTTTCTTAGCTTTCTTCATTAGTTGGGTGTAATTTGTAATTGGGGTGTAAATTGGTGTAAAGGGTTACTTAGTCATTTCACCATTTTTTTGACACCCCTTATAATATTCACATGGATATTTGAAGTAAAAGTTGAGGGGCTTCACCTTTTTGAAGCCCCAAAATCAGCTTTCATTCGGAAATGTGGTACGCGGAAAAAAGGTTGTTTCTTCGTTCATTGCTGGTAGAGATATTCCCTTTGTGGGGGTTAGAATGTTTATTTTCACAAATTACCCACTTTCTAGTTGCAAATGCATCACTAGAGAAAACATCTGGCGCCTGAGGAGATGAACTCGTCATAGAAAAGTTAAAAAGGAAAAAAGAAGAAGAGATCTATAGTATACTAACAAAACAGGATGGTTTCTGAGTCACGGGACAACTAGGATACGTTCCAGTTGTTGTTAGTGGTGGCCAGGATCTTCCGATCCTTTTAAGTGTAGACATCGATGATTTAAGCCAAAGGTTTTCCTCATTTCACACGTGTCTAATTAATCCTTACACATTTAATTCCATGTTTAATTCCTATTTTTACTCCCACTAATACTTTAAATTAAATCATAGTTTTGAGTTTTATACCTTTTTTGCTTATTTGATGTCCATAATTAAAAAGCATTTAGCATTCCTTATTTGATGTAAGAAGGCAGATGCAAATGTATCTTGAAACAGGTTATGCACAAAAATAAATAAATTATGCACTAAAAAGATTAAAAATCAGTACGAATCCACCAGGATTAGAAATCCTCATAAAGTGAATCTCTCTTTTTTAGCTAAACTGGCCTGGAGGCTTATAAATAATCCTAACGATCTGTGGGCTAGGATTCTTAAAGGAAAATATTTTCCGAAAGACCACCCTTTTCATAAACATAGAACATCCAATTGTTCTTGGTTCTGGACTAGTATTAGAAAAGGTTTAGATATAATAAAGAAGAATACAATATGGGAGATTGGAAATGGAGATTCTGTGAATATCTCTAATGAAAATTGGATTCCTAACATAGAAATCTTAGAAAATTGGAACGATGATATTAATGTGAAAGTTTCTGACTTGCTTGATGAATCTGGAAAATGGGATGTTAGGAAAATTGATAGCATGTTTCAACCTACTGTTGCTAGGAAAATTAAGTCTCTTTTATGTTAATCCTAACAAGCATGATAGACTTAGATGGCTAGGCTCTAGAAATGGTGAGTTTACCACTAAATCTGCCTATAAAACTCTCTCTAATATTGATAGGCATGTGTCTGATAAAGTGTGGAATAAGTTGTGGCATATTAAAACAATACCTAGAGTTAAGTTGTTTTTATGGAAAATGATGGATGATGTGCTGCCTCTTAATGCAAAGCTAAATAATGTTTCAGAATGTTTTGAACCTTATTGTGTGCTGTGTAATAATCTTGAAAGGGAGTCTGCTCCGCATTTATTTGTTAGATGTAGTTTTGCTAGATCTGTTTGGTTTGGTTTGAATGTGATGTGTCCTCCTATTGATAATGACTTTATGAACTGGTTTAAGTTATGGTTTGAAAAACCATGGATTGATAGAAATGTGTTGTTTAGTATAATTTGCTGGCAAATATGGAAGCATAGAAATTATGTTTTGTTTAATAATGTAAAACCGAACCCTGTTGATTTGATTTCTATGGTAAAAGATTGATTCTGAATGGGGTATTGAATTCTATCCTAGTGACATGACGAGTAGTGGAGGATATAATTCAATCCAGTCATATAAGGGTGACATGTCTGTTGCTATTCAAAATGGGGTTCATGTGGATGCTTCATACAATAAAAATGATGGTTCTTATGGCATTGGTCTGATTTACCTAATTAAATTTGGCCCCATGAGCTAGTATTTGGCCCCATGAAAATTTAAACCTATCCAATACAGAAGGATATGGGATGTCTAAAAATGGATGAAAATACTAAATTACCCTCACTCATTTTTTAATCTAATTTCATTACATATTATAACCACCCTCTATAGCCACCCCTCCTTCAATCCTACTCCACCACCACCATTACCGCCGCCTCCATCACCACCACCACCACCACCACCGCTGCCGCCTCCACCACCACCACCACTACAAAAAAACAAACAAAAAAAAAACACCATTAGCACCGCCGCTGCCGCCTCCACTCCTCCCACCTTGAATTTCATTTAGTAATTTTTTTCCAGAATCGGTGTTTATTAGCCACCACATTAAACGATTGTTCTTCATTTTTGAAAAAAAAAGAACAATAATCGGTGGCTATTGGTCATTATATATACCGATTGTGAAATATTACCAGAATCGGTTTACGTTTCGTAACATAACAGTCGATTCTAATTGATAAAAATCTAAAATAAAATAACCCAGAATCGGTGCTTGTTGGTGTACTTAAGGACCGATTATGTATACAAACGGTAAATGTTCATTGACATAAACACCGATTAAGTTTAGATCCGCCCAGAATCGGCACATATACGCCAATACAAGGACTGATTATGTTATCACAGAAGCTTTTAACATCCATATGCACCAATTCTTTCTGCTTGAGGCAAATCAAAACCAAATCAAAAAAGAAAAAGCTTATCCCTTTAAGATAACCAATTGTTCGAACTTGATTAAGTACTCATCCAAGGTCCCTGTTTGTTTCACTCTAACCAGTTCTTCACAACGCTCCATAATAAACTCCGTAGGTTCCGAATCGATTGTATAGACATTTCTTGAAGTCTTTCCATTCATGTTCTTTAGGTTTAGTTTCATTTTGTACAGTCACCCAAAAAGAGTTTAAATTATTGATGTAAAGTAGAGTAATTTATCTGTGGAGAAGAATTTTGAAGTAATGGGTTTTGATTTGATTTTGTTAATGTCGACTAGGTATGCGAAACTAGAAGTTAGATTGATGTAAAGTAGAGTAATTTATCTGTGGAGGTGGAATTGTTTCTAAGTGAGGTTTCAACTGAGATATGGAAGTTAGATCTGATGTTGTGCATCATCGTCGTAGGATTAGTTCGGATCTGGGATGGTGGCGGCAGTTGTGTTGGTGATGGTGGTGGTGGCGGTGGTAGCAAATGTTGGGGGTGACGGTTCTGGGCAGTTGGTGGTGGTGATGGTTGCGATTGTTTTGTTAGTGGTGTTGGGAGTTAATTGGATTGAAAGATAGAAGCTTGTTTTGGGTTGATAACTAGTGATATGTTTAAATTGTCCAAATGAAATGTATATAAACATGATTTTGCTGTTGTTGTGTGTAAAATCGGCGCATGTAACAGGCTTATAAAGACCGATTGTATCCGCATAAAGTTACACATGAAGTTTTTCTAATTTTTTTATCGACAATCGATGCTTATAGTTTATCATATAAACCGATTATTTATATTAATTTTTCATTTTTGAAAATGAAGGCAAGAATCGGCTAATAAATAGCAATATATGTGCCGATTCTAATTATCACTTTCAAATCTAAACTCAGAAACGGTATATATCATTAAACATAGACCGATTCTAAAGAATTGGTATATATATCATTAAACATAGACCGATTGATTTGGTTCAATTTCTGGGCAGAGTAACAACAATCGGCTTACTTAGGTAATAATATTCACCGATTGTTCGAGAACCCAAGAATAATCGGCTTAAGTTTCTATATATATAGACCGATTGAGTGTTGTTCAGATTCAAGATTTGGTTAAAAAAAAACTTGGGTGATTCTCACGTTGATCATGTTTGATAATTTTTAATCTTGTTTTGATATGAGAATTAAGACTAATTAATCTTGTTTAGACTTTAATCACTTAATTAGCAACTATTTAAGAAAGGGTAAAACAATCATCTTTTATAAGGGGTTTTCCGATTTTGCTATATAACAACCGCCGGAATTATTTTTTCATGGGGCCAAATACTAACGTATGGGGCCAAATTTAGGGAGGCTGATTTATATGAAACAAAATCGTATAGCTGACATTAAATGTTTATCAGGTCTTACAACAAGCTCAGAAGCGCTTGCAGTAAAAGAAGTAGTGGAATGGGCTACAAGTCTGAATGTTCAAAGGCCTTGTATTCAAAGTGACAGTAAAAGTGTAATAGATTTTTGAAGAACAAATATTCTAGCTGCTCATGGAGGGAAAAAGCTATATTGCTGGATGTAAAATATATGATGTGTAATATGAATAGGTGTGGGTTTTTTTTTGTAGACAGAAAACTCGCAAAATGGGCTAGGGTGAATCAACTTTACTGTTTGGATAACTGCCCTACACTACATAGGTTAAAAGGCAATGTCATTGAAGGTCTTGTAAATGGTATGGATATATCCTTGTGTAATCTCTTTTAGTGGTAATATATATATCCTGTTTATTAAAAAAAAAGTACGAATCCACCATATATAATGTAAACTAAGCTCAATCTGTAAATTAGATTAGTTTTAGTAATGTGTTAGATGTACATATTTTGTGCCACATACACAACCAAAGATGAGACCTAAATTTTTTATACCTCCATTTGAAATCTAACTGCATTGTAAGATAATAGGTTTAGGCTTTCATTTTGGGTCTTTTCGAAAGAACTAATTGTAGTCTAGAAACCCGGTTCCGCTACTTTTGGTCGCCTAAATCGAAAACCAAGCCCTAAATGAGAACCCACATCTCTCGGCAATAATCTTCGTGACTATGAAACTTCCAGTGAAATGGGTCATGACCACCATCTTCCAAGGTATGGTTAGATCAAATATTTTCCGATATAAATCAGTCTGGGTTCGCATCTTCTTCTCCCATCTTCCATAGAGGTGTAACAAATTTCCAGG